>LZPO01046480.1:0-11223 GCA_001675575.1 Neotoma lepida
CTTCAAGACAGGCTTCTGCTGTGTAGCTTGGGTTTGTCTTGAATTAGTGGTCTCCAGTGATCCTTCCACCAGAGCCTCTTGGTCAGCTTAGACAGTAGACATATGCTCCTAAGCCCAGGTCCTCTGTTCTTCCTAAGTGCTAAAGTCAGAGCTAAAGCATTTTATTAACAAGTAAAGTTATTTGCTACAAAGCCTGATGACCTGAGTTTGTGTGTCTGTACACACCAAAAAATAAGTAAATAAATATAAAATGTTCAAGTCACAGTCCTGCTTAAAACCTTCTGGCCTTTCCTCAAACTGACTGACTGTCCCTGAGGTTAGGTGTTAGTGCCTTTGGGAGAACACTTGTTCTCTAATTGGCCAATTACCATTTTTTTTCCAATTCTGTTCTCTAATTTACTAGGCCCTTGTAATAGAGGAGGGGAATTCAGTGCAGGCTGTGTCTCAAAGAATTTACTGTTGACTGTTCAACATACAGTTCCATATTTCTTCCTATAGTTAGCTCTGTGCAGTCTGGTCCTGTTTAACTCATCCACAGTAAGATAATTCTGTAAGTAACCTTTCTTTTCTGTGTAGGCTCACGAACGCTCAGAGAGCTCAGATGTAGCCTTTGTGATACAGCTGGTAAAAAAGCTGATGATTGTCATTGCCCGCCCAGCTCGTCTCCTGGAATGCCTGGTGAGTTAACATGGAGAGTTGATGTGCAGATGGGGAATAGGGGATGTAAAGGAAGTGTCTTGCCAACAACAAAACAGGCAGTACCATTAACATTTCTACTGGTGAGTTATTTTTTTAAATATGATTTGCAAGCACGTAGGGTACTGGCAGTAAGAACTATTAGTCTGGCCTACCCCCATGCTAAATCAGCTATGATTGAGTATATACCAGCAGTGCTCCAGGCTGACCACCTGACAGTGCCACCTGACTAAAAGAACCCAACTTCTAACAGATGACTAGGCTAACCTGTCTTGAAGTCAAAAGCTCTTGTGCTTATTTCTAAGACTATACTATGCTTAGGAAATCATTTAGAGGTGACTTATAAGACAGCTTTGTTCCATGATCTGTAACTCGTGTTTCTGGATGTTTAGGGACCAGGGTGTATCATCACTGAGAGGTTTAATTTCTTACCCCATGGTATGTGCTTTAATGCCAAGAAAGGCAGCAGCATACACTTGTATCTCTCCCTTTTTTCTCTGACCACTTCTTTTCTCTGGTACAGGAATTTGACCCTGAAGAATTCTATCACCTGTTAGAAGCAGCTGAGGGTCATGCCAAAGAGGGACATGGAATTAAATGTGACATTCCCCGCTACATTGTTAGCCAGCTGGGCCTCACACGGGATCCCCTAGAGGGTGAGCATGCTACTTAGTGGCTATAAAGAAGAAATTTAGCATAGACATGAATATAACATGACCTCAGGAGTCCCAGGACTACAGGAGACACTCTGTGATCTCTGCCATTACACAGCCTTTCCTTTGGAATCACTTTCGTATTTCCCTGCTGCATCCTAGACAGGCTTCTCTTGGGCTTGGCCAGGTTGGATTTAGAGCCTCAGATCAAACAAGGTCAACAAGGAAGGACCATAATCAACATTTTTTAAAATGATCACCCTTCTACATACTTCTCACTCCTATTGACCACCTTACAAGCCTTCCTGTGTAGGGCTTATCCAGTTCTGCTTTAGAGTTTAGCTCTGTTCTTCTGGACTTCACGATGAGCCCCTGCATGAACCTTGGACTTCCCTATCCTGCTCTGTAGTTGTTCTGCCCCTACTGCTTGCTTCCCTGCCCCAATAAGTAAAGTAGTCTTGGCCTAAAGGATGGGTACTAAAAGCCTCCCTTAGGCCCTATTTGAGAGAAGCTTTTCTAGACTGTGCCAGGCCTTGTAAATGGCACTGAACTTCTAGAAATAGTAATGGCACTTGCCTTATTTCCCTGTCTAAATACTGATGATAGAGCCACAGGACTAGGTTTACATTTCAGGCTCATACAGTATTAATACCTAACCCACATGTACCTGTTGTGTGATCTGAGGGTATTGATGCCTATCACTGCTGTGCAATTTTCTCTGGTATCCTTGCTGTGTTTCTAGAAATGGCCCAATTGAACAGCTATGACAGTCCTGATACTCCGGAGACAGATGATTCAGTTGAGGTAAAGATCCTGAGTTCCTGTCACAATCTTGGAGACTGAGCTCTGTGAAGCCCTATAAGGTTGCTTTAAAAGAACATCTGGGGACTGGAGAGATGGCTGAGCGGTTAAGAGCACTTGCTGCTCTTCCAGAGGACCCGACTTCAATTCCCAGCACCCACATTGGCGACTCACAACCAACTGTAACTCTAGTTCCAGGAGATCCAATGCCCTCCTCTGACCTCCATGGACACTAATCACACATACATATATGTGGGCAAATATTCATACACATAGAATAACAATAAGTTTTTTTTTTTCAAAGAAACCTCTGAAGGGATGGGGGGTTGGTGCTGTAAGAAGTCATAGGTTCCTGGGAAAGAACAGGCAAGAGCTGCATGAGTACCCAGCTGAGACTGGGTACACAGCTTCCCCAAGCNTATGTGCCCTGAAGATCATACCTACTTCCTTCCTTTTCCTTTGTCTTCCAGGGTCGTGGGGCATCTCTGCCAAATAAAAAGACCCCCTCTGAAGAGGACTTTGAAACCATTAAGCTCATCAGCAATGGCGCCTATGGGTAAAGGCATGGGTCAGATTGTGGCCAGAGTAGAGCTGAATCAGCCCTTGGTCTCTTCCTTCTGAAAGTGTATGATATCCAATCCCCTGGGCAAAAGATGCCCCAAGGTGGACCTACTCCCTCCTTGAATTCTCCTGAAATATCAAGAATTCAGCTTCCTCTGGCATCTGAACATTGGTTCTTTGCCCAGGCAGGATTCCCACCTGTCTTGGTAGCATTTCTCTGAGTTCTGTAAACATTGAGCTAGGTCCTCAGGACCTGCTCTGCCAGGAAATTGAAGAGTTAATTGGGCCAGAAGCCTAGATTCCTCTTAGTAGTAGGCATATCCCCAAGAGTTTTGTTGTTTTGTGCACATATGTGGGATGAAGAGGCAGTTTGGGGTTATGGAATGTACAGTTGAGGTGCTAAGAGACCCTGGGTGCTGGGCTGGGCTGGCTGTCTTCCCCAGGGCTGTCTTTCTGGTGCGGCACAAGTCCACTCGGCAGCGCTTTGCTATGAAGAAGATTAATAAGCAGAACCTGATCCTACGGAACCAGATCCAGCAGGCATTTGTAGAGCGCGACATACTGACATTCGCTGAAAACCCCTTTGTGGTCAGCATGTTCTGCTCCTTTGAGACCAAGCGTCACTTATGCATGGTGATGGAATATGTTGAAGGTACTTGGGGAGTGTGGCCTGTGTGGAAGTCAAAGTGTGCTCTGAGCCTTTGGCCTAAATAAGGACCAGCTTCTTTGTAGAGTAGTGAAACTTCAGGCTCCAACTTTCAAGACCTCTTTGTCATCGATTTCTGCTTAGAAACTCAGACCACTGGCCACAGTGAGCACATAGCTCCACAGTGAGAAAGGTGGACAGATGCAGTAACCCAGCAGCTAGAGAGTCTCCTCCCCAAAGTCTGTGCAGACAGGGGCAGAGGCTTTAGGTAACAGCCACAGAAGCCCAAAGTGGGGCTCTGCAAAGATCGCCCCTGCTGATGACTTGGTAAGGGGCCATCCCTAAAGCTAGTCAAATACTCTAGGAATAGACTAGAAGAACAGCATGGGCAGAGCTCTGGAGAGGAGCAGGCAGCAGCTTTGCATAGCCCTTCTTTGGACCCCCTCACTCTCTACAGCTACAAACATTTTCCCTAAGGCTTTAAGCTGAACCTGAACAAAGCCATGTTTTTACTTCAATGGCTGTTTGCTGGAGGTTTACATGTCACTTTAGTCAGAAACAAAAAGAAGAAAATAAATGAACAGACACGAATGTTTTAGCAGATGTATTTGTTGAATACAGTATTCCCATCCTAAAACGCTTAGTCTTATACCTGCAAGTCATTATGAAGGTGTGAAGGCCTAGATTCCTTCCTTCTGTCACCTGTCTTGAGAGTCACCGGCAAATCCATTTCCTGCTTCCTGCTACCTATCCTCCCACCCACACTAGTAGCAGAAGGGCTGGAGTCACGGGCTTCAGCATTGGGCCATTCTGTGAAGCTATCTCCTTAGGTACTGCAAAGCTTGAGAACTGGCTGGAACAGGGTACTGGAACATGATAGTCTTTCCTCATGATAGCCTGGGCTTTTTACAGGGGGAGACTGTGCTACTCTGCTGAAGAACATTGGGGCCCTGCCTGTGGACATGGTGCGTCTATACTTTGCAGAAACTGTGCTGGCTTTGGAATACTTACACAACTACGGCATTGTGCACCGTGACCTCAAGCCTGACAAGTATGCCCACTGTCTATTTTTGTTGTTCAGGTCTTTCTGTTAAGTCTCTTCCTAAGTGGGACAAACACAACATGTTTGTATTATCTTAGAATGGCTACTAGGAAGCAGAAGAAACCAAGCAGAACAAAAGAATCAGCACATCTAATAATGACTATAGAAAATAGCTTTGGGCCAGACGGTGGTGGTGTACACCATTAATCCCAGCACTTGGGAGGCAAAGGCAGGTGGATCTTTGTAAGTTTGAGGCCAGTTTGGTCTGCAGAGCAAGTTTCAGGAAGCCAGGGCTATACAGAGAAACCCTGTCTAAAAAAATAAAGAAGTGGGGACCAGGGATAGTAATTTGGGAATCACTAGAATAGAGGGGTGGCAGGGTGAAGCTCTTAGCATCAAGTAGAATGGCCCAGGCAAAGTATGTAAAGCAGTCTCTGGTTTCTAGTTTCTCCCTCCCAAGTCAAGGGCATGGAAAAAGATTTCATCAATTTTCCTTCTCCCTGAGATGGACACTGTAAGTCCCTCGGCTTACAGAGGAGTTGTTAATGACTACAGCAGCTTCTTTAGGATAGCTGATCTCAGCCCTGGAGGAAGTCTCTTCTGCCAATACCTGTCCAGGTATAGAATGCAGGGGGAACACCAAAGAGATGGAGTTGCAAGGAGGGATAGAAAATGATTCTCACAACACCAGGGCTGCTGCCTTATACCTGCCTACCTCCCCATTTGTGTCCCTTGGTGCCATGCAGAGGCTAATACTAAATCAGTACTGAGGGACAACTGGGAAATAACTCCATGATTTTTTCTGTGGTCTCACAGCCTTCTGATTACATCCATGGGGCACATCAAACTCACTGACTTTGGACTTTCTAAAATTGGCCTCATGAGTTTGACAACCAACTTGTATGAGGGCCACATTGAAAAGGATGCCCGGGAGTTCCTAGACAAGCAGGTAAAAGAAGCATGGGGAAAACCTTGGGAGTTGAAATTCAGGCCTCAGAATAAGACCTTTGCATTACTTGCTTATAATCTGTGCCTAAGTATTAACATGGGTACTCCATGTTTTCCCTTTAGTTAGTTTCAGAGAAGCATTGAACTAGGTAGCACATTTGGAAAACAGGATGAGCCCTGAGAAAGTAGGTATAAAATTTTCCCTGGGATTTGGATGAAATAGCTGTCTTAACTGTTAATGCATCTTCATGTGAGATCAGCCTGAGGCATAGCTCTCTGGGAATGTGTTCTTGGAACACACTCCACATTTATACTGGATGCTGTGTCATTTTCTCAAGAGCAGCCCATGGATGTTTTCTGACTTGATATTTCAGGTTGTGATGGCCACAGGTGACTGGTAGGTTCTGTTATAGGGGCAGGAACCAACTCTACGACCAAATCCAAAAGAGAGAGTTTGAGTGGTGATTTTAGACTAGAATTAAGATGTTTTGGTTAATTAGGAAATACAGAAACCCTCCTGACCAAGAGCTTTAACTCTAGTTCCCTGGAATTGCTTTTGTTCCTGTTTATTAGTTAAGGTAAGCTGCCTCTTCATTCATTCTGTGCTCTAGCAGTAGGAACATCCCCTACTGTCATGCCAGCATGCTGTCTCAGGATGTTGAGCCAGCTTGCCCTCTCTGCTCAGGTATGCGGGACCCCGGAATACATAGCACCTGAGGTGATCCTGCGTCAGGGCTATGGAAAGCCAGTGGACTGGTGGGCCATGGGCATAATCCTGTATGAGTTCCTGGTGGGTTGCGTCCCTTTCTTTGGAGACACTCCGGAGGAGCTCTTTGGGCAAGTGATCAGTGGTAGGTACTGTCACCCTGGATCAGTGTGGAGTTGGGCTGTGTGCATACAGCTGGGAGGGTCTTGAGCTCTTTTTCTGAAGTGTGTGTCCCTGGTAGGCATGTGTCTGTTTGAGCACACATGCACTGTGTCCTCCTGGGGCTTTCTCTGTGTTCATGTCATCCTTATGTCATGGGTGTTCTGTGATGTGCTTGTATCTGTGAGTGTGAGCTCTGAGTCTAGAGTAAGATAGCATGTGAACTGGAGCTTCAGGAGCAGGAAGTCACTTTTTGTAATGCTCACACTGGATCAAGGAGCAAGCTATGTTCTGGGGACTGTGAGACTCCCCTAGGAGAGGAGGAATCTATAGGACTTTAGGAACTGGGCTTCCAGACAAGGCTTTGAGGAGCTCTGAGCCTGGCTTTTTCTCTTCCTTATACTTCCTTATAACTGTCCTTTTTCTGCATCTCCCCACTCTATGCACAATTTTTCCTCCCTCTTACCCCTGATACTTCAGATGAGATTGTGTGGCCTGAAGGTGATGATGCACTGCCCCCAGATGCCCAGGACCTCACTTCCAAATTGCTTCACCAGAACCCACTAGAAAGACTGGGCACAAGTAAGTTGGGTTTTTCTCCTATTTCTCACCACTTGGAAATGGGGCAGGGGTGCTGAGTCTGTGTACCTTAAGGTTCAATGGAAAGTCCCTCTTTATCCTGAAACTCAGCCCTATTCCTGTAGGCAAAGAAGGAAGAGTCCTTGAACTGAGACTTCCCAGGCCTACTTTCTCACAGTCTAGCTTCTCACATGACTCCATTGCCTACACCCCATGCAGCTAATCTTGTCCCCGGCCCACTCTGTCTGCAGGTAGTGCCTGTGAAGTGAAGCAGCACCCATTCTTCATGGGTCTGGACTGGACAGGACTTCTTCGCCAAAAGGCTGAATTTATACCTCAGCTGGAGTCAGAGGATGATACCAGCTACTTTGACAGTAAGACTGCTACTGGTGGGGTGAAGTGAAGCATGAACCACATATGCCAGGAAATGCCTATGCATCCCTTGGTCAGGAGCAACTGCTCAGGGCTCTGCTGCCACCAGGATGGCACTAAAGGGTGCTGAAGTTAATTAAACTGTGTATTTGGTCTAGCCCGTTCAGAACGATACCACCATGTAGACTCTGAGGATGAAGAAGAAGTGAGTGAGGATGGCTGCCTTGAGATACGCCAGTTTTCTTCCTGCTCTCCAAGGTTCAGCAAGGTGTGACTAAGGAAGCCCAGGCTGCTGGGGGATTGGGAGAAGAGAGCCTGTCCAGGGACATACCTAGGGCAGGCTCAAGGAATTTTGATAGAACCACTTGCAGAAAAAGAGATCAGAGGGCTAGGGTTACATATAGCAGGAGCTTCTAGGATCACCCTAGTCCCTGCCAGAATCAGGCCAGCAGAACAGTTTCTGCAAATGAGCAACTTGGATGAAGGAGGGCATAAAAGAGGAGGGGGTCCCCTCAAATCCCTTGCTGTCAGATCCCAAGGAGACCCTTTGTTCCTTGGAAGGTATAGCTGTCAGAGCCATCCCATGTGTCTCCTGTGCCCATAGGTTTACAGTAGCATGGAACGGCTTTCCCTGCTTGAGGAACGCCGGACACCACCCCCAACCAAGCGCAGCCTGAGTGAGGAGAAGGAAGATCGCTCAGATGGTTTGGCAGGGCTGAAGGGCAGAGACCGCAGCTGGGTGATTGGTTCCCCCGAGATGTAAGCACCCAGGGCTCACCAGGGTGGGTGGATCAGTCATCCCTCGGTTGTTAACATCAGACGCTGGAGGGGGTAGATGTTGATAGTTAAATGACATTTGCCAGGGAAGTCTGGCAAAATGTATGAAAAGGTCTGTGACTATAAGTGTGCCCCTATGGTAGTCTCAGCAGAGGCAGGAGAGGGAGATGACCTGGGCCACTTCACCCTAAAGTACCTAGACCCTCTGTTTTGCAGATTACGGAAGCGGTTGTCTGTGTCTGAGTCATCCCACACAGAAAGTGATTCAAGTCCTCCGATGACAGTGCGACACCGTTGTTCAGGCCTCCCAGATGTGCCTCGTTGCCCTGAGGAGACCAGTAGCACCCCTCGGAGGCAGCAACAGGAGGGTATATGGGTCCTCACACCCCCATCAGGAGAGGGGTCATCTGGGCCTGTCACTGAACGACCATTGGAGAGGCAGCTGAAGCTGGATGAGGAGCCTCCTGGCAAAAGCAGCGGGTCTTGTGCAGGTGTGGCCCAGAGGATGGTGAAAGGCATAGGCTGGAATATACTCCAGGGAGGGAGGCTTAGCCACACTGCAGGTCTCATTATCCACTTGGGCCCACAGCCATGGAGACACAAGGCCATGGGACCCCACAGCTGGCTGAGGAAGCTGCAGCCAAAGCCATCAGTGACCTAGCTGTGCGTAGGGCCCGTCACCGGCTGCTCTCTGGGGACTCTATAGAGAAGCGCAACACCCGCCCTGTCAACAAAGTCATCAAGTCTGCTTCAGCTACAACCCTTTCTCTCCTCATTCCTTCAGGTAAGGTCACCAGGGAACTAAGATAAAACTCATAGGAAGGACATTGGAAGCTGGGTGTCTACATGAGTCTCTATGCAGCAGGTATATGTGTGTGTAAGTAGGTCTCTGAGAAATGCCTCCTTACCATGCAAGTAGAGGTCTCTGAAGATTTCGTGTTGATGTCTGTGATGTACATGCATGTGCACCAGAGGGCAGGATTGGAGTGGCATAAGGGGTGGAGGATATGGGGCAAAAAGCAAAATTCTAATCATCAATGTTAAAGGCTCTTGACATTGAATTGAATACCTTGTCTGATACTTTTAAGCCCTAAGTTCATTTTTAAAATGTGAATATATGGGGATGGAGAGATGGTTCAGTGGACCCAGGTTCAATTCCCAGTACCCACATGGTAGCTCACAACTGTCTGTAACTCCAGTTCCAGGGGATCCGACACAGACAGACATGCAGGCAAACACCAATTCAGATTAAAATAAAAATAAATCATTTTTAAAATGTTAAGTGGATATAAATAAGGAGCTCACAGGATAACGGTGATGTTTAAATGCTTATGATGTACCTACATAGTCCATTATACACACGTAAGTGTTAGCTACACCATTTATCTGCACCCCAACTAGAGCCCAAAAAGTTCTATCCAGGAAAGGGTGCTTTGTGAATCAAGTCCTACAGGGAAGATGCCGTTTAGCCTTAGCTCTGTCCATGACTAGGAGTGGGCTGGGATCATGGCCAGGTCAAGATCTCTGATCACTAAGTCTTGGTTTCTCCTCCAGAACACCACACCTGCTCACCGTTGGCCAGCCCCATGTCCCCACATTCCCAGTCATCTAATCCATCCTCCAGGGACTCTTCTCCAAGCAGGGATTTCTTGCCAGCTCTTGGCAGCTTGAGGCCTCCCATCATCATCCACCGAGCTGGCAAGAAGTATGGCTTCACCCTGAGGGCCATTCGTGTCTACATGGGTGACTCAGATGTCTACACTGTACACCACATGGTGTGGGTATGTCTGGCTAGGCAGAGCTGGTGTCTCTAGCTTTGTTACTCCTACCTTCCCCTTACCAGAGCCTATCTGCCCTTTCTTTGGTCACTGCCCACATTACTCAGAGAAACCAAAGGGTGGTGGTCAAGGGGTCACAGCAGCTGAACCAAGGTCCAAATTAAAGACTCTTCTCTTCCTGGGGCAGCATGTGGAGGATGGTGGTCCAGCCAGTGAGGCAGGGCTTCGTCAGGGTGACCTCATCACCCATGTCAATGGTGAGCCTGTGCATGGGCTGGTCCATACAGAAGTGGTGGAGCTGGTGTTGAAGGTTAGTGCTGGAAATGTTGTCTGTGAGTATGAATGGCCCTAGACTTGTGAGCCTGGACTAGCCATAAGGGGAGCGGGGGTGTCAGGTACACATACATCTAACATTATGGACAGATGTAGGGACATGCAGAATTTGAATGTGCAGTACAGGAGATTTTCTCCATATGGTAAGTAGCCTTTGGTGGCCAAGGTCCAATGACTCTTCTAAACTGCAAGTGAGACTGATGAGCAGGACAGGAGAGGTGCTGCTGTCTTCCCATTCTTAAACCACTCTGGGTGCCACTTGGTTCTAACCTGTGAGGGAAAACAGCACTTGTTTAGCTATACATGTTGGTGTGTAAGAGCAAAAGCTGGAGTTGTGGTACAGCCAGAGGGTAAGGGCAAGACAAGAAAATAGCCACCACGCTTAGCCAAAGTGTCATGCTTTTCTCTGTTTGGCTTCCCAGAGTGGAAACAAGGTATCAATTTCAACAACTCCCTTGGAGAATACATCTATCAAAGTGGGGCCAGCTCGGAAAGGCAGCTACAAAGCCAAGATGGCCCGAAGGAGCAAACGAAGCCGGGGCAAGGATGGGCAGGAAAGGTGAGACAGGCTTGGTCCAGAGGTCTACCCTGAGAACCTGGGTGCTCACATTTGTTGGGGCCTAGAATATGCTGTGCCCTATGCAAACTCAGCCCTGCCCTTACCTCTACAGCAGAAAAAGAAGCTCCCTGTTCCGGAAGATCACCAAGCAGGCCTCCTTGCTACACACCAGCCGCAGCCTTTCTTCCCTTAACCGCTCCTTGTCGTCAGGAGAGAGTGGTCCAGGCTCTCCCACACACAGCCACAGCCTCTCTCCCCGATCTCCTCCTCAGGGCTACCGGGTAGCCCCTGATGCTGTGCATTCAGGTACATGAGACTCCTACAGATCAGAAACCACCCCTTGGGAAATAGGAAGAACCTGAGCCCTCTGCTTCCCACAGGCCCCACTCTCAATCTCTCTGCACCCACTCTTGAAGATCCCGAAGTCTTGGGAGGAGTTGATGTGGGAGGGTGGATGAAGGGACCAATATAAAGTAGACAGTCCTAGGGCACTCTAGGGCTAAGTTCTGCCTTGCCACTCAGTCACGTTTAACAACTAACCCTGATGTGCTGTTTTCTGTTTGTCTGTCTTTCCATCCTTTCCAAAGTGGGAGGAAATTCATCACAGAGCAGC
>LZPO01046482.1:0-11204 GCA_001675575.1 Neotoma lepida
ACACCAGCGACTCAAAACGATTTTTAAAATGAAACATTCTAACACATACTGAGGAACGACAGTATTGTTTTCACAATTAAACCATTATGCTTTGGGAACAAAAAGAAAAATTTGTACAGTAAACCGCTGCAGTTCATAACATTCAGTAGTCTGGAGTCTGAGTCACAGTACTTCAGATTGCTCATGGGTGTTGCATAGCGTGGGGTGTGGTTATGTTGTGCTCAGAACCCAGGCTGCAGTGCAGTCCTGTGGGGCATCCAGGCAAGCGCTGCCCAGAGCACTGTGGGTTCGTTAAACCTTTGCTTTAAATTATGTTTTGGTCATTGCATGTTCAGAAATCTTTTTATTGCCATATTTTACAGCAATCCTCACAAGTAGTTATGTGACCACATACGAAATCCTGACCCTCAGTTTAAGCAGCAGGAGTCTGAGTATATACTTTCACAGTGTGTTGTCTGTGTGTATGCAGTTTTTTAATGTTGAAGTAACAGTTTGACACTTTATTTGATATAAGTACATTTTGGCTTGTCTGTGGTCCCTTGGCCTGTTTGAACATCACCTCCAGCTGAAGAACTAGATTGACATGAAGGTCTATGTGCTCCTGTGGCTCTATGCACTGCCTGTCCTCATCTTCAGGCTCCTGAACAGCCTCAGCTGTGTGTCTGCTCACCACTCTGACTTGTTCTTCCTAAACAAATCAGCACTTTTTTATTGTGGTGCAAAACACACAACCATAGTTGCCTTTTAGCCACTTGTAGGTGTAGCAGGGTTTCTCAGACCACCAGCCCCCATATCATGACACAGAGACTCATTATTAGTTAGTTATGAATGCTCAGCCTTATCTTACATTTTTCCCACTAGCTCTTATAACTTAATTTAACCTGTTTCTCTTCATCTACATTTTGCCTTGGAGCTTTTTACCTTTCTTTAGTTCTATATGTCTTACTTTTCCTGCTTCTTCTGTGTCTGTCTGGCTGGCAGCTGCCTGGCTTTTTATTAGACCAATTAGGTGATGCCGTAGGCAGGCAAAGCAACACATCTTTACATTGTTAAACAAATGCAGCATAAACCAATGTCACACATCTTTTACATAGTTAAGCAAATATTCTGCTACATAAACAAATGCAGCACATCTTTACATAGTTAAAGTAATATTCCACAACAGTAGGTACACAGTTGAGTTCATGAAATAAACTCACAATTTCTACAGCCATTGCTGTTTCCATCTCCATAGCTCCGTCTCCCTAGCCTGAAACTTCCCCACTTACGTTCTCACTCCTCATCCCTGTGACTGTGGCTTCTCTGGACTCCTCATATTTGTGGGATTATGCAATATTTGTCCTTTGTATCTAGCTGATGTCATTGAGCAAAACAACCTTCAGGACCCTGTATCAGAACTTTCTCTATTTAAGGATCAGTGAAGTGACCACATTTCATTTCTCCATTCGACTCAGTATACTCTTGGGTTACTTCACCTCAGCCTTCTTGTGAAAATCCTGTGAGTGTGGTGTACAGACATCTGTGCACAGACATACTTTAAAGAAATGAAATCATATTGTTGAAGTTCACAAGCTTAAATTATTTCATAGATTTGGATGCTAACAGGTGATAAACTGGAGACCGCTACTTGCATTGCCAAAAGCTCACACTTGGTGTCCAGAACTCAAGACATTCATATTTTCAGGCCAGTAAGTACATTTCTAAGTCACTTTGAATTGTTAAATGATTTCTGTTCATTCGTTTGTGTTTGTTTTGAGGGGTTTTGGGTTTGGTTTGCTTTGGGGTTTTTCCAAGTTTCTCTGTGTAGCTCTGGCTGTCCTGGAATTCACTGTGTAGACCAGGCTGGCCTCGAACTCACAGAGATCCACCTGCCTCTGCTTCCCAAGTGCTGGGATTAAAGGTGTATGCCACCATGCCCAGCTAAATTGTTGAGTGTTTATTTTACGGTTAAAATGTATATACAGTAATTACTATCTTTTAAAAATCAATGTTGGAGATGTCTTTTTACTCTATAAACACATGTTAAATGGCTTTGAAATGCATTTTGATGGTAAACAAGCAGTAAGTTGTAAAGCATTTTTCTCCTATGCATTCATATTGTTGTTGCTCCCTATTTTAAGTAGGCATGCTACAATCATTCTCTACTCAAAACCTATGAAAACTGTTGCTTTTTGAACATACATCCCTATTAGCTGTACCATTGGTACAGCAGTTGCTTCTGGGAGACAAGTGCAGATAGAAAGCAGGAACACCTAGCCCAATGCCGTTTCAGATTCAAAGCTCTTCTGTAACTAGTGCAAAGAAGATGATAGAAGGAGCTGAATTTATGTCTTTACTGTACATACTAGTTATGATGAGTTTAATTCAAACAAGAAATAGACATTCCTTGGGTCATGATTGATGGTGGGCCAGCACACACCATGTGTCTGTGGCTGTCTGAATAAAGTGCTTGCACCTACAGAAATGATTATTTCAGTATCATTTACATGTAAATGTATTTTATTTTGAAACATCAAAATCTCAAATTACGCCCTGCAGACTACTATTTGCAATTAAATTATTAATGCTTCTGATAAAACTTCTGATCAATTTTTGTTGACTTTTCAGAGTTATGGCACCACAAATTAAAATTTTCACAATAAAATCTACCTAATTAAAGATGAGTTGGAGTTTAATTTGGAGCATGTGAAACTTTTAATTTATTTCACTCCTATATCATTTCTTTTATGCCCCCTAAAAACTTCACAGAAAGCATGTGCAAAGCCAGTGCATTGATTTCTGGCATATTTTCATGCTAAGGTTAGTATTTCAAGATTATGGCTTGATTTTACCCTTTTATGGCTTGATTTTATCCTTTTAGACTGTTTACTTCTTTAGACATTAAGCGAAAATGGATGAGATAGGTTGAAACTCATGGCAGAAATGACGGAAGTGACTTCATGGAATTATTTTGCATTATTCCATGTATTATGAAGATACGTGTTTAAATAAAACCCCAGTCTATATAATTATGTTTCTTACCTGCTGTGTGAGAAAGGGAAGCNCAACCTCCTTGGGCCTTTGTACACTGATTTATAATTCTCTAGGGCTATGCTTATGATTTTATAAGCCAATGATCTTCAACACTGCTCACAATGCCCACCTACCCCACCACCAGTTTAATAAATCATCTTATAGAAAGTGCTAGAAAATCCTTGGCCATTACATTCTTATAAGAATGTTTCTATATCAGCAGTAGCCCTCACATGCCTTCATGACCACAAATCAGAAAACAGTCTCTGTTAGAGGTGTAGGTGCAGAATTTGTAAGAACCTTGTTACAGGACTTCTGTTCATAGGTTAAGCACCTTTAGGTTCTAAATACAATATCTAAAGGATTCTACTGTGATTCCCTGAAAATGTCTTACTGGTTTATTGCCTGTATTTTTAATTCATGGTGCTTTTTTTTTCCTCCAATGAAGGTAACCAATCGGGGAGAGGCCCATTTGGAGCTGAATGCATTTAGAAGGAAGCACGATTGTGCTCTAGTCATATCTGGGGACTCTCTGGAGGTGAGACTGAGTGTGGGTATATATGTGTCTGTCTCCTGTGCTATGTACTACCTGTGTATCTCTCTGTCTCCAGAGGTCAGACTAGTCTGTAACAGTATATGTCTTGCTTCTGAGATAGGACTGTCAGTAATGTACCAAGTTCTATCAGTCCATCTGTCTCTCAAGACTGATCTCTGAGTAAATGTGTCTGTCTGTCTTCCCAGGCCATGGAGCCAGAATTTCCTGAATAACACATACTCTCAGCAGCCCAGCCACACTCTCCGGTCATGGCAGTTGTGGGGGTTTGGTTTTGTTTTTCCTGTATAGCATCAAGACTGATGAGTGCTCAGTCCTAAGGACATGTGCTGGCCATTCCTGCCTGACCCTCTGTCCCTTCCTGTTTAGAAGCTGCTTGAGTTCAGCAGATCAAGGCACTGACCTGGTTTTTGGTCCCCTGCTCATTGTTAATAACATCAGCCTCCAGTGTTCATGACAGTTCAGCCCACAGTATTTATTCTGTTTGTCCAAACCAGTGTTTCTAGGTGTGTGTTTATGGGACACATGGCTACCTGTGTAGAGGTGGTGGGCCCTCCAGTCAGTCTCTGGCATTCATTCTCAGGACACTTCAGAGTGTAGGGGCCTAAAGCAGACTGCAGGAAAAACCCAAGTAGGAGAGGCTACTGGGCCAGTTGTTATTTGTACTTAACCATAGTGTGGTTTTCACCTTTCTAGACACATGGTTGAGGTAGTCAGCTCCTCCTATTCTCCCTACTTCTGGTCCTCCTGCCCTAACACACTTAGGATTATAGGCCTCGCATTGTGGCATCACACAACATTGGTGTGTTTCCAAATACCAGTATCTGTAGAGCCACACTGCAGTTCTGTTAAAGTTTGGTAAGGTTTGATCCTTGCTGCAATAAGGATTTCAGTCAGTACTTGTTGACAACTCCCAGCATAGCTAAATTGTGACTTTGGTTGTATCAGTGTCTAACGATCATGAGATGATATTCATTTTGTTTGTTTGTTATTTGTTTGTTTATTTTAATATGTTCCAAATAGTCTTTTCTATTTGTAAAAATAGAAAAAATTTATTTTCTTACATTCTGTTATTTCCAAAACATCTTGTAAGTAGCTAACCAAAAGCACACCTCTTCCAGAAGATTAAGGTTATAAAAATGAGAAATCCAAACCAAAAATAAATTAATAAATAAAATAAGACACAGAAGTTAAGATAGTTGTAGTGTGTGAAAATGAGTACTGGGAGGCTCCCAAGGCAATCCTTGGCATGTCTTTAGGCAACTTCCTCCCCTGAACAGAATGCAGACAGAACACAGTGGCCACAGGCCCTTCTCAGGCAGACAGGTAGAAGCGGGTTGACAAGAATCCTGGCTACAGCTGGAAAAGGAAGTTTTCCACAGCTCCTGGCAGAGCATACACCTGCTACCCTCCATGAAGCTGGCAGTTAGGTCTCTGGTCTTTCAGGACATAAGCACCCTCCTTTTGTTGGTAGCCTTCTGGGTCACATGACGGAAGACCTGCTCTTCCAGTACCTGTCCTTCATGATGGGAAAAATCTTAAAGTTCCTGGAGAATGAATAAGATTCTACCGCTTAAACAGTGCTGTGAGATTTGGGGTTTCTCAAGCAAGGTAGTGAATTAAGAACTGGAACTGTCACTTTGGAAAGGCCTTGAATATCTGATATCATGGATCAAACCAAGATCTCCATCAGCCACATGCCTGGGAAGCACTGAAACCAAAATAGGAATATAGCCTAGGGAGAAGATGTTTGTATACTGGCTCCAGAGAACACANACCTTTTGGACGTATTAGCCTGGCACCTCTTCAGAATGTCCCGTGGCCACTGACCCTTGCCTCTGCCTGCGCCATCTCCACCCACAGTGCACTACCTTTAGGAGACTTGTACTCTTCCTGCTAAGGACCTGGCCACCCCTGCCCATGTTCTCATCTTGCCCTCCTGCACAGCTGAGCTGTCTGCCCCAGCACAGGTTATGCTGTAGTTTGGAGGGCATAGTCACATGAGACCCAGACATCCAAGTCTGCTTACTTGAGGAGGTCTTAGGCTTTCCCACAATTCTGCTTGCCTGCTGCTTGAGCCCAGGGTTGAGTGGTGACAGTAGAGTCACANCACTGTCTCCCAGGTCTGCCTGAGGTACTACGAGCATGAACTTGTGGAGCTGGCCTGCCAGTG
Organism: Neotoma lepida; assembly: GCA_001675575.1. Taxonomy (NCBI): domain Eukaryota; kingdom Metazoa; phylum Chordata; class Mammalia; order Rodentia; family Cricetidae; genus Neotoma; species Neotoma lepida. Next base: position 5,739 of record LZPO01046482.1, read on the forward strand.
CCCTGCTGTGGTCTGCTGCCGCTGCTCTCCCACCCAGAAGGCCCGCATCGTGACCCTGTTGCGCCAGCATACCAGAAAGCGCACCTGTGCCATCGGTGAGCCCGCCACCTTCAGCCATGCCATGGGTGGGTGGTGGGATAATGTGCCACCTTCCTGTCAACAGTGAAATGTGACAAACAGCCAACTTTTCGACATTTATAGGCAAAATTGTGTTATATCTCTAAAACTGACTTCATCTACATTACAGGAATTTACAGTAGTATAAAAAAGAAAAGCATATAATGGAAAGATGTTTTTTTAATCTCCGACTCTTGGTGCTTCTCAGGTGATGGAGGAAATGACGTAAGCATGATCCAGGCAGCTGACTGTGGGATTGGGATTGAAGGGAAGGTAGGTTTGTGCCTTGTCACACACAGACAGCACATATGCTCCCCTGTTCATGCCGAGCCCCATCCTGGGAAAGAGGACAACAGTCAGTTTATCGTTTTGCTCTTCAGGTCCAGCCATAGGTTGTTGGTAAACAGAAGAAACTAGCATCTTCAGCATCCTTCTTATGTTGGAAGTGTCCTTAGGAACTCTTTCAGGTCCTCTGTGCCTGTGACCCAGCTCCAATGTCTAATTACCCTGCATACCTTTCTTGGGCCTTCCCTAACCCCTCAGCTCCTCTCCCCTGCTTCNCGTGCCTCCTTTTCTGTGTAGGTAACCCTTTTTCCTGCCAACTAAGCCAGGGTTGAAGTTTGTGTTTGTGCCAACTTTGATTGCTCCTTGTATAGTCACCCAAATGTAAATACACACAGCAAGACTTAGAAAATTTGCACAACTTGATTTGGGCTTTTTCTTTGGCTGCCCTGTTGTACTGTCCCTCATGGTAGCTTTGAAAAATCAGAGGTGGATTGTTTTTGCAGATGTGAGGTAACAAAGGTTTGGGGAATTNTCTTGGAGAGGCCTGGGACCATGTGATAAGGGAGGGTGTCCCCATAGCCAGTCCTACCCCTCCCTTCTTATTTTCTGTGTTGCTAATAGATCAAAGCCCCTTCCTTCTTATGAGCAGCAGCTGACATCTGTGCATATGCACAGGTTCTAGTACAGGCTCTTCTACCTCCCACACTATCTGGTGCAGATGGAGGGAGGCATGCTGGGTAAAGCTTTGGGTGTCAAGCAGGCACTGCCCCCAGTGCTCTTTAATTCAGATGAGCGCTAAAACTCAGCTTTGTGTGCAGTTCTCAATATGTGGTGTTTCTCAGAGGTTCTTTGTGATTCTTCAGGAAGGGAAGCAGGCTTCACTGGCAGCGGACTTCTCCATCACACAGTTCAGACACATCGGCAGGCTGCTCATGGTGCATGGGCGGAACAGCTACAAGCGGTCTGCAGCACTCGGCCAGTTTGTCATGCACAGGGGCCTCATCATCTCCACCATGCAGGTAGCAAACCTACGCCAGCAATACCACACAGGCAATGGCTGTTCCATCGTCATGGGAGGTGACCACTGGACTTCTTGGGTATCATTATAGTGTAATGAGATCCCTGCATGGAGATGGTGTGATTGTGAACAGCAGTAGCTGTGTCTTTAACTTATGGTGTTCTGTCTTTTAAGGCTGTGTTTTCTTCAGTCTTCTACTTTGCATCTGTCCCGCTGTACCAGGGATTCCTTATGGTTGGGTAAGTGAAACAGATGTTCTTGATGCCTCTCAGCTTCATGTATGTGAGAACTTTTATTTGGAAAAAGACATGTAGAATATTGAGTGGTAATCAAGGTGTTCTGAGTAATTCTTGGCACATAAACATATAAGGTGACTAACTGCTGTGAAGTCTTACACTGAGTTTGAAGACATTGAAAAACACCTGGACACTTGAGTTTTTTAAGACTGTGCTAAGTTCCTCACTTGATTCTGTTTTCTTGGGGAAGCCATAATTTGTGTCAGGAACCACGGCAGATCTGAGGATTTATAAAAGGGCCCCGTAGCATAATGAGAGGGGCAGAACCAAGAGGCGGGCACATGCCAACACTGCCGTCAGCAGGGGTTGAAGCGGGCAGGCCACAGCTGCAGGCCTCCTAAGCCTGCCCCTGTCCCAGTAGGGATATGACATCACTGTGAAGAGAACAGGACCAGCCACTAACCAGGAAACAAGGGATAGAAAGCAGTGGATGTCTTCTTAGCTTTGGGAGAGACGTGGCTAGTCTGCCCCTAGCAGCAACAAAACCCTGCATTTAAAGACAGCCACTGAGAGATCGTAGACAAGTGCTTCAAAAGCGTAGTGTGCCACAAAGATGTTGCCCACCAAGTCTGAAAAGGAAGACTCCAAATAAACAAATGGTCATTTCTGTCATCCTCATCCTCAGTTGTTATACCCAGAGATCATATAAATGTGACTGTTAGTGAGTGACCACAGAATACCTTTCTGTCTGTGCCCATCAAGGCTCGTCATTCACCTCAAACCAGGGCTCCATCTTGTAACCAGAAAGAACCTGGAAAGTGACAATTGTAGCCCTGTCCTTGGTTTTGCCCTCACTGTTGAAGCATGGAGGTAGCTGTCCTCCTGACATCTCTGTTTGGCATGTGAGGACAGAGAAAGGCACCTGGGAAATTCAGGACCATGCCGGCTCAGACTAAAAAGGATTGGCGGGGTGCCGCCCTCCCCTGCAGTCACACCAGCACCTTTCTCTGCTGTGGAATAATTCTCTTGTACACTGTAAAAATTTGTCACTCAAATTGGGTTAATAAAACACTGATTGGCCAGTAGGCAGGAAGTATAGGCAGGGCTACCAAACTAAGAATGCTGGGAAGAGGAAGGGTGGAGTCAGGAGTCACCAGCCAGACACAGAGGAAGCAAGATGAGAATGAAAAAGGGTACCAAGCCACATGGCTAAACATAGATAAAAATAATGGGTTAATTTAAGTGTGAGAGCTAGTTAGTAATAAGCCTGAGTCACCAGCCGAGCATTTATAATTAATATTAAGCCTCTGAGTCAATTATTTATTGACTTGTAAGTGTTTTGCATAGAGTGCAACAAATCATACAAAGCAGCTGCTGGGTATTTGGGAATTGCTGGCAGAACAGAAACTTCCACCTCCAATTCTCCACAGTACTCAGCTGCCCTCCTGGCTGGTAGAGGGCAGACAGAGCAACTTCTCTCACCTGCAAGCTGATATGAGTACGGCCTAAGTGCATTCAACAGCTCCCAGAATTGCTAATAACTTAGCCAGAAACAAGGGGGTTAAGGTCTTTGTTAAATGTCAGGTCCTGTGAGTCACCTGTCCTTTGTCAGTATCTCCTCTCTGCTGTGAATGCTGTGTCCTCCCTGGACTTCCTGCCTTCTTACACCTCACTGCAACATCAAAGCAGAAGGCGTATCTGTGGTTTTGCCTCTACAGCATCAGCTTTTCCCATAGCATAGCCACCCTCTTTCAAGACTCTTTATATCCTTTTGGGCCTACCCACAGAATCCATGATAATGTCTCATGGATAAGTCCTTAGCTTAATTATGTGAATTGCCTTTACACTAGTGTGCTGACAAGGAGAATGTGGGTCTCTGGGAAGCCAGTATGTTTCTGACCACATTGTGGTATAATGAAGAAAAGAAAGGCCTCACATCTCAAACCTAGATGTGTTTGCTGCCTCCCACCATCCTTGGCTATGGCCTTGGGAAATGTACATAATCTCCTAAGCTTGTTTGATCCAACAGGAAGTTATAATGAGGAGCTCCAGATAGTATTGTGGGCTACTTGTAAGTGTTTTGCATAGAGTGCAACAAATCATAGGTATGCAAAAGAAGCTAAACTAAATATGCCTCTGCTGTGTAACTAGNACCCTTCTTGGTGACATTCCAGCCCAAAGAAGTGATAGATAAGCTGCACAAAAGTTGGGACAGGCTGAGCATAGTGGTGCATGTCTNTAAATAATCCCAGCACTTGTGAGGCTTAGGCAAGACAAGTTGAGACCAGCGTGGGTATGTAGTGAGTTCCATTCCAGCCTTGGCTACAGAGTAAGACCCTATGTCAGGAAGAGGGCAGTGGATGTTTTTACCAGTTTTATTCATGATAAACTCAAATTGGGAATAACCAAGATGTGTCTACACAATGAGCAAATGGTTCAGTGAGTCTGGCTTTCCACCATGAGGTACCACTCGGTTGTAAGGAAGGCACTATGCAGAGCCACAGCCTGGATCTCCAGGGCACAGCACAAAGTCCCCAAACATGGCTTTTGCCTGTGTCTCCACAGTAGCCCTAACATAACAGAAAGAACGGGTTAGATACAGGCCTGAGGGCTAAGTGTAGTTGGGGAGACATGGGCATGCTGGTGGGCTGGGGTTGAGTGTCAGTCAGGACTGCATTGGGCACTNGTGTGAAGAAGGTTAAGATATCTCTGTATTAGGTGGCTACATGTGAATCTGCAAGGGTCATTCAAAGTTCACTAAGGAAACTGGACCTGTGGTATAATACTGTGTAATCCTAGTACTCAGGAGGCTGAGGCAGGAGGATCACAAGTTCAGGGCCTGCCTGGGCTTTCTAAGAAGTTTCAGTTTGTCCTTGGCTATGAGAACCCTGTCTCAAAAAATAAAAAGTTTAAAAATAAACTCTCATTTTAAATGGATGCCCCTTTCTGTAAGAGCCTGTGATTTATATGACAGCCCTGTGCTGGGCTCGGTAACCAGGCTCAGGAGGAATCTAAATGAGGGGTTTAGATTTGTTTTATAAGATTGTGTTTTCTGGGTTCGGAGACTTGGACCTACCTCTGAATCTAGAAACATGGTCTCAGTTGTGTCACAAACATTCATCAGGCTAACTAAACATGGCCTTCTTGCTCTTCTAGGTATGCAACTATCTACACCATGTTCCCAGTCTTCTCCTTAGTGTTGGACCAAGATGTGAAGCCAGAAATGGCAATTCTCTACCCAGAGCTGTACAAGGACCTCACCAAGGTAAGACTCCAGTGTCAGCCTCGTCCAGTGAGAGCACACCAGCGCTGGCCTTTGTGTGTTCCAGCAAAACAGAGACAGCCTCTTTCTGGATGGCATACAGCCTGGCATGTAGCAAGCATAAGAAAGCATGTTTTAAAGTATTGTTTTAAAAAAAAAAATCTCAGCTCTTTGTAATAGGCATATGATGATACACATAAGATAAGAATTTAATGAGTGTTTTGAACCATTTGTGGAACTTTCGTGAATGTAGCAAAGACATCTAAACCTGTGTTTTGAGTCTTACAAAGGACCCTCTCTAGCTGTGGCTCAGCCTGCCTAGCACTGTCGCCATGTGAGAAGACGAGTCTCCTTTTACTCAGTGCAGGATGCAGCACTGTCCAGCTACAGATCCCAGAGTCTGTGACTGGGGGTGTCTGTGCATTCCTGTCCAGCTACAGATCCCAGAGTCTATGACTGGGGGTGTCTGTGCATTCCTGGGTCTCTAGTTGTGGGTTTCAGAATTACACCTTGGAAGTGGTTCACAGCATGTCTCTGGGAGATGGTGC
>LZPO01046483.1:0-11188 GCA_001675575.1 Neotoma lepida
CGAAAGCAATTTATCCAGTCCACAGCCCCTTAAATCAAACACAACAAACTGTACACTGAAAGTATGGTTCACGGTGTATTTTAAAGTGAACAGCAGAAATCCTTCTCTTAAAAGTGGAAACCTCAACTGCACACCCATGCAACATGGTCTGCTAATATTTCCTGCTTCTTTGCTAAGGCCTGAGATGTTTAGTTCTATAGACACCAAAAACAAGCATGTCTTATTTCTACCAGGCACACTTAAAGAAATGTCTTTTCAATTTAATGACATATTAACATTGACCTTCTTGAGCTTTGTTAGAGAGAAAAAGCAAACACTACTATACAAAGACCGATTTTCATGATTACCGAAACAATTCTCTGACACAGCACCGCCTTTCTTCTCTTGTCCATTGGGACCATTCTACAGGGATGTCATTATCTTCTCCTGAGGTTATCTTCCGGGATACATTCCCTGTATTCCATATATGGGTCTGTATAGCTCTACATAAGCAGTTGGAGCCATTTCTATTTGACCAGTATAAGAAAATAGAAATTGAGAACAGCTATTAGTTAAAGCACAGGCATCTATATCATAGCTTTTCCCATTTCTTGAAATCTAGTGGTGAATATTTCACATTCCACTGATTACATCATTATTTCTATACACCCCAATTGCACTATAGGATATTACAAGGCAGAGACCACCTTATTCAATTTTAAATTGCTAAAACATCATAATATTTAATATATTGGTCTTGAGTAGTGAAATGATTAAGTGAATGAATGAATTTATATTTAAATCCAGACAATGATTATTTGTGCTACAGTCACACTATGATGAGAACTGTCTGGAAGAATTTTCAGAGAGCACTGTCGAAAACTTGGCTGGCTATTCTTGGAGAACACACTGACTATTTGTTGGATGGAGACAGTTCACTGAAGAAGCAGATTTTGACCCTTCAAGAACTTGAATGTGATGATGAGTTTACGACAGTTCTAAAAGCCAACATACGGTCGGTGGCCAGATTGTGGTTCTGGACTCAGAGGCTTCCATTTGGAAGGCAGACAAGCATTTGAATTATGGGTCTAATGAAAGTGTCAATAGCAATCCTGTTACTGGAGGAGCTGTAAAACCCTGCTTAATGAACTAGGCAGGGAAACAGAAACACAATGGTCTAAAATGTACTGTAGGAGAAAATGATAATTAGCCCAGATTTCATGTACAAGATAAAATGCATAGGGATGATATTACCACTGAGCAATATCATAGCCCTTCGGGGGACTGTTTTGTTAACAGCGTTGGCTCAGCCTTTTCCATCTTCCTTGTATGGGTTGAGATTCACTACACAGTCACAGGCTGAGAGTTAGGGAAGGATGTCAGATGGTAAACTTCCTGTCATAGATGCTGACAAATGTTAGTTACAAAGGGTTCCCAGTAGCCTGTTCTCTGGGAACCATCTTATGAGATGCCTGATTTACTACCTTCAAGAACCCTGTGAAACACTTGTTCTTATCACCAGCTTCTGAGCTAGCAAAGAGAAGAATCAAGGGTTTCATTTGACTTTGTGTGCCACAAGTCACCTTTCTTCATGTAGCTTGGTATATGAGTGTGTGTGTATGTGTGTGTGTGTGTGTGTGTGTGTGTGTGTGTTTCATCCACAAATTGAGGAGATGACTGAGGCATTTTCATAAGGGAAAATATTTTTTGTTTTAAAGTACCAAATTGTGAAGACTATAATCATCATAAAATTAAAAGAAGGAACTGAGTCTGGATGTAGGTCAAGGTTAGTGTCTTGAAGAAGGTTGGAAGGGCTCATGCACCTGCATTCCCTCCATGCTTGTAGGTCTATGTGTGAGGGAAGATGGACAGACAGCAGGTATATGAATGAGAAGTGAAGCATAAAAGGCCTGTTTGTTTTGGAGAGGACAAGGGTTAAAAATATTTTGTAATGGGGACCCAGGAGAAAACATATGGGAAACTGGTTTTTATTTTTAATATGAACTGGGCACCCAAATATCATATATATATTATATATATATATCACCAATGGGGTAGAGAAAAGGGAGCATGCTTTGCCAAGATAATCCACAGGCAAATCCGAGATAACCCACATGCTAAACCTCCTGCCAGACAAAAGCCTATTTGTAAATTACTCCACTTAATTTCCCAGGTCATGATTGCCTCTCTCTGCAAAGTGGTTTATGACATTCTCAATTAGGAGTTTACTATGAAATGAATGAATGAAGTATTTCAAAACTGCTATGATATTTTAAAGATGAGTCACTTTTGAAAAGTGGCTTTGTTTCCTGTGTTCTGGATAATGTGTTTGAGGATGTAGTTTCCAGCCTCACCCATCACCCCATTGTGAAATCAAATTGAATGACTCTCTGCTCTTAGAATGATCACTCATTCAAATGCATTCAATAAATAAAGCCCAAACACAATGAAGCACTTCTGCTAGAGCATCCCAGAGAGCGAGCCCTGGTCTCTTCCTGGATGAAGCAGAGATTGAAGTAAAGAAAACATTCACCCACACCGACTGCACAGCCACAGTGGCTTCTGTTCACTAAGCTCTTTCAAGTACATCATCACCTCATTGGATCTTACAGAGAACCCATAATTGATTCATTATTCTTTTTTAACATAGAATCTAGAATTCAGAGTGACCAGTGATTTGCCCAAACTCACACAGCAATCCACAATCTATCATCTCTAAAATTCCTGTCTCTTATCCCTCCAGAGCAGAAAAACCACTTTTAGATAAACACACAATATCATTAGTAGATCCACGACCCCAACTGGGCAGTAACTGAAATAACTCATGTGTCATTGGTGATGTTATAAATAATGATGAATTCCTTCTCTACTTTCTGCAATTCTATGAATTCTACCCTGAACAAAAAGTCATACAAGTATGATCTTGTTCAGAGTTATGGAAATGTATGCAACTTAAAAGAATATGCATCCAATACAGAGTGAAAATAACTCCCACTGCCATTTATTCTTGCTGTCTCAAATATTTCCTGAAATTATACAGGTTATAAATCATTAAAAATTAAAATCTAAACTCTTTCCCTTAATTCAGTTTTATATCAGAGAGAGTCATGTGTGCAGTTGGTAAAGTAAGACTGAAAAGCAAGACTTCCCTTGCTCCACACATGGGGAGGAAGGAGGTAGAAGAGAGAGTCAGGGAAAGCAAGGGGTAAAGGGAAGAAGATTGCTTTGTGACATTTTTAAACGTTTTAAATTTATGTGTACAAAATACACTGAAAATTGAAAACAATACAAAATTCAATTTTTCTTGAATCTTACTTAGTCTTCTGATTTAGTCAGCCAGAACTTGGAGACAAGACATAAATTTATCTGAAATCAGGACCGGGCAGTGTAGCCTATAAGAGTGGAGTAGAGAGAGCACATCAAACAACAGGAGAGCAGATGCTTAGACAGTGTAACAGAGGTAGGGACAGCTTCATTCTTCAACATGGCCTCCAAATATCCTTCTAAACCAATAAGGATCAAAGCTCTCTGGTCCTCACTCATGCTCTCTTCCCTCACAGTGAGATGTTCTGCACTTAGTTTCTGCCTTTCTCCATCTTCTAATTGGCTCTAGGACATTCAGTGCAGAGTAGATAGTAAAGAAGGCACAGATCTCCATCACAGACTGATTCCCTAACTAGCTCCTGAGATTAGTTGGTGCTCATGGCCTTTTCTGGCAAAATGTCTAGCTATTTTCTCTGTTCTATTAAGGTGAATCTTTTCTGTGTATGTTTGTGAGTGGCTATCAAGTTTGAGGAACTAGTTTTCCTTATTGTAGACTACTGTTTTGTGAGTCATGAAATTGAGGGAGCCATAATTATAAGGGTTATATTTGAGACATTGCATCTTCCACAAGCTACTAGTAAGAAATCCATCCAATCAACTCATCTGAAGTACCAGAGTCTTTAGGCCTCTCTGTTAAAAACAGAGGCCAAAGTCCCAAGTCCAAGGTTTTATTTCCAGAAAGGAAGGTGACTCTGAACCGAAGCTGATTACTTGGTATTTCTAGGTCTGCAGAAATATATTTCTAGCAATATTTCCCTATACTTTCAAACTTGTTTTCAAAAACCCAAAATTCCATCTTTTTTTCATGACCCAGGCTTTATAACAACTTTGTATTAAAAGTCATGTTGGGGTCTCTAAACNACTCCAACTGTTAGAGCCAGTGGCTTTAGGAGAGTTTTTGTTTGGATAGCTCAAGACCTTTGTTGATGATTGAATCCTGGCTTGATGCCTCTATACATCTAAATAATTAGAAAAAATTCATTTAAATGAGAAGCAGATGCTGTTTCCAGATTTCTATTTTCACTGTACAGAATAAATAGAACCGTTCATCTCTGTGTTTACTCTTTGAATATGGCGCATGCTACATGAATCATTATTTAAAGCATGGGGTGTTCCTTTCACAGAGGTAAAGGAAACAGGGGACCTCTGTGGTACTCACTTTTCCAAAACACTTTCTGCTCCAAGAAAACTGAACAAGTTACTCATTCTCCTTTACTCCTTTGTATGCTCCCATGCCTGGTACTAAGCCAGTAGACCCAAACAGAATGGGAATGCATGCTGCCGAGTGCAAGGACGGCAGGCCCGGCTGCTGATCGGGAGCTTGTACTTGGCAAGAGACAGCAAGCATACTGCAAATGCTCAGTATTCCTCCTATTAGATGCAAAACCAATTAACAAGAAACTATGTCCAAGCTAGGGAAATAGAGGACAGGCCACTGCAGGGTGCTTGTGAGAATAGAGGGCAGTTTTCTGGAACTTCTTTTTGTCACCATGTCAACACTCAAGCAGGTTGGGATTTCCAGGTTCTTATTTTAGCTGGAAAGTTACATAGTAGGTTCTTCAGACAATCCCAGGTGCTTGAGATGGTTGAATGAAGCAGTCATGTAACCAACAGCAAAGGTCTCATCAACTCCAAAATACAGCTTGTACATGTGGAATCAACTCATTGCTAAAATGACAGTAGCCAAAGCTACCAAGCCCAAGAAGAATCAATAAACCACAAGACTGTCACAGGATTTAATGGAGTTTAACAATTTTCTCCTATTTTGTAACTGCCCCCTCCAGTGCTCTACCAATCATTCTTTAAAGATGTCTCTCTGCTCAGTATGTCACACCCATATGCATAGTTTTGGGCACATAAAGTCATCAATTAATCAATACTTGTGGATGGACAATATAAATATAATTTAAATTCTTATTAACTGCCTTGAAGTAGATACCACGGTTAATGAATTAGTGAATAAAAAAATTTAAAATGAAAATAGTAGTTGCCACTTAAGAAGCACCTACCTGTACTAGTCATGGCAATAAGCTTTACTTGTACCATGTTCATTTTAACATCCAAAATAGTATTAGAAAGAATGCATTAGTCTCTGCTTCTTACAGATAAAGAATCAGAGGTTCTGTTAAAAGTGATTTGCCTAAAGTTTAGCCAGTAAGTGACAAAACTCAGTCTACTTTGCTCCACACTGAGAGATTCTTTAACCACAGCATGATTCCACCTTCCAAAATCAAAGGTCCTTGAAATCTTGTTGTCATATAGCTTTCAACAGATAAATTGGGTATAGAAAGAAAGAGTAATAATTCTAATTGATTAGCTTTTGGAGTACCAGAATCAAGTCTTCCTCAAACATGTAGTGAAAAACTTTTCTTTCAGCCAAACAAACAAGCTACATAAGTAATGTGACCTTCTAACAGATGAAGGTCTGAAGGGCTCAGCCATCTCCAGTTTGTGGCCAGGAAATAGAAGAGTGAAACACTCATCTGGAACTTTTGACCTGAACAGAATGTGAAACATTTGAAACCACTTTTTATTCCATATGCGTGCAGACAGATCCTGAAGAAATTAATGTAATGTTAGAAAGAGGAGGATACACGCTAGCACCCTGGTTCCTGCTGTGGCTATTGTAACTATGACTGTCATCACCACGAAGAGCAGAATGGGTTGAGAGACTGCTATACACCAAGACAGTGGTAAGAGTATTACAGACATCTCCTCACTTAAAGTTCTCCAAGAGTAAGTATTAAGCCTATGTGACAGGAAGCACAAGAAGATAAGTCATATATTCATGGCCAAAGAGAAACAAAGCCAGGTCTCTCTGGGTTAAAAATGATTTTATACAATGTTGACTTGTATATTNTATATAATCACTCTGTCTGGGATCCTGTGGTTTCACTTTATAATGTCCTTTACATATTCAATACCTCAGTTTTATAATCAACACTAGCTGGCAAACAGTAAATAATAAGTATGAAGGGCTTGCATTTTGGTGATGAGAGATGAACATGTATTACAATTTAAAAGCCTGGCCCCTACACTTAGTGTGTTCCCTTTCTTCAAAGTAAGACTACTGACTTTGTTTCTCATGACGTTATAAGGAGAATATGAAAATGCACTATACTGTCTGTTAATGATGGGTTCGTTTTAGACAGCAGGTAGTCCATACTCTCTGTCACTAGACATGTCCATGGGAAAATTCCAACTAAGTTTGATAGAGCTCTTCTACATGGACAAGGAACATGGTAGGATATTTTCCTGGCAGCAGCTTGAACTTGAACATACTGTGTCTGGATGAAATCTGAAAATACAAGATATTTCCATTCATGGAATACAAGATGATGGATGAAGCTAACTGACCTTTTGAGAACACTTTGTAATTATGATCTATTTATTGAGTGCATGTCCTGGTCCAAGGTTCAGAGTGATATTCATTTTGTCTAAGTAAGTTTTCTTCTCCNATCATTATAAATGAGAAAGTTGTACAAAAGACAAAAATTCATTTGGATATATAGAGGCCATGTGTTTCTAGGAGCTAGCTGATTCAATTCTCCNGGTAGATGGGTGAAAATTTGGAGAAGTCATTTAAATTCTTCAAGTCTCCGTTTCATATCATAGAATTTTAGGCTGGATCTAGCTTGTATCAGAATCACTGTGGAATTCAAACTCAGCCTCTTTCAGCCTACAAAACTCACACTTGCACCAGCACACTGCAAGCAAGCTCAGGAACCACGGAAATGGTCTCAACAGATTCCTGGGAAATAATTTGACAATGTGACTAAATTATAAATAGCTCTAGTCTTCTAACACATATAAGAAGGTAACAAGATTTTTCAGCTCAGTGCAGCAGTGATGGTTATCTTAGGCATTTGGGGCTTTTTTCCATTGTCCTGAAACCTAAGCATCAAGAAAATAGGAGGGAGAGATTCTGTGCATTTACTTCTAAAACCGATAACATCTATATTTGGCATTCTAGAATAACAACATATCCAGCAGCAACTAAGATATGCATGTATCAGAACTGAGAAACTTTTAAAATCACCTTTTAAGCAATGTGGCCACAGAAGACTCTTAATAATTGATTATAATTGATTTTAACCTTGTCCTAACCTGGGCAAGATGGCAAAGCCAATCATCTTTGTCCAGATGGGGTATGAGAAAGAGCCCCCAGTCCACATCTTTAAAAGCTCCAGACATGAGCAGAAGATAAAATATTTAGTCTGCCAAAGCCCTGACCTCCCAATTCCAGCCAGTTTTGAACTTGAATTGATTTCCGACAAGGCATCAGGGAGATGATTACAACAAAACGCACTAAAGCTGGGCAGCCTTTATTTTAACACCCCAGCAGTTTAACCTGTTAATAACAGCAATTGTTTTAGGTACAATACCAATTCCTGTAACCAACACAGAGAGTGGGTAGTGGCGATGCAGGATCCAGGGCAATGCAGTAAGGAGAGATACAACTAGGGTCTAGCTTTGGGAATCCAATTCCTACTTGATAGTCAACAGCCACAAACAAAATAATTGTGGGGTCAGTGAGGTTGCATGACAGGAGATCACTGAAGGTCAACGTCTCTGGGGTCAGGTCTGCATTTTGATAGAGCTGAGCTACACTGAGCAATGTACTTTATATCCCCATGCTTAATATATTTTGTTTGCAACAATGCTGTTCATTAAAAGCATAATTTGAGTCACACATGTGAACTCATGAGTAAATTACAAGTTTCTTTTAACTATATTGAAAAAACTTAAAAGGTAAAATGACTTTTAATATATCATTTCACCTAATAAATCTCAAATGGTAACATTTCTATATATAATCAACACAAAAGTAATAATACAATATTTTATACTTATTTTTCATTCTAAGGCTTCCCAAATGGGTGTGTATGTTACACTTCTGGCATAATNTAGTGATATATTGTGTACCCTAATAAACTTGCCTGAGGATCAGANGACAGAGTCAGTCACTAAATTAGACATAGAGGTCAGGCAGTGGTGGCACATACCTTTAATCCCAGCACTTGAGATCTCATGTCTTTGCTTGGGAAGCACACACAGCTTTAATCCCAAGGAGTAATATGGCAGGGCAGAGAAAGGTATATAAGGCATGAGGAAAAAGGAATTCACTCTCTTTAGGCTGAGGATTTCGTAGAGGTAAGAACTAGTGACTGGTTGCTCTGCTTCTCTGATCTTTCAGCTTTCACCCTGATATCTGGCCATGTTTTTTTCATTATTATTAAAAGACCATCTAAGATTTGAACTACAGCATGTTTCAGTTCATATTAGTCATATTACAAGCACAGAAGTAGTCACATCTGGCAGGTGGTTACCAAGTTGGAATGCACACATTTGAAAAGTGATCAGGTTGAACGAATCATTGCTACTGTCTTCTCTAACTATAGAATTCCCTGAGGAATCCAAATGTTATTCCTGGACTTCTTATTTCAATCAGCTACAGATTGAAAGCAATGTAACTTGTTGATTGGTGAGATCAAGATGCAATAGAGATTGTACCTATGCTCACAAGTTTGAGTTTAGAATCCACTAAGTCCTGTGTTGATGTATAATATGGCCTGTGCGTCTTGTCTTGATCAGTTATTTTATGCCAGTTGCCCATAAGTGGGAAGGATGGGTAGTCGCATACAATTTCATGATATAGCCTAGTATTCTTTGATGAATGAAGTGATTCTCTTATGGTTTTCCAGCACTGTTGATATAGCATCTATGTTGCATATAAGAGATCATTTAATCATCTAAACCAACCTTCAGCTGGGAATTATTAACCTATTTAACATACGGAAGTCTGAGCTTTGAGGAAACTAACTCACACAAAGTCATCCTTGTGGACTGGAAGCAAGTCTTTCTAGACCCTAAGGCCAGACTCTTAACCACCAAGAGGTGCTGGTTTTACAAACACATAACAGCATTTGATCTCCCATGTCTCTACTAAAAAGGTCTCCCAAACTGAGGTCAAGCCAAAGAAAGGCTAATGAAGTTTCTTTTACTTCCAACACCTGGGTAAATCAATAGCATCATACCAAAAGATAGATTCCTAGTACACATATATCTCCCTATTCTTCCAGCTGTGACTACCTCCCAATCACACAGAAGGCAGGAATAAAGGAAGACAGAAGGTGGCGCTAATGGTGGATGTATCATCAAACACTGATGCATTTCAGTAGAGCTCAAGTCTCAATGTACCATTTTTCCTCCGTTAAACATGGGCTGCATAGCCATGCTTCCAATTCATATCAGAATATACACATTACACTTTCTGGTGACTAAAGGCATCATTTCTAGTTAAATGTAGTGGATACTTCCATTTCACCTCAACTATTCTGCTTAGAGGGTACCCCAGGTGCAGACTTTCACCATCACCGTGTTTTCAATAGTAAGGGAAGATAGGTTATTCACTAGATTTTTTTCAACAATTTGACACAGCATATTACTTTTTTGACATTTTTTTTTCATTGAGAAGATTGCTAGGCATGGGCAATAGCACAGGATATGTGTGTTGTTCATAACAATGGATGTTTTAACTTACATAGTGGCAACTTGAATTCTTCAACTTGAATAATTATATGCACTCAGCATGCACAAGATAACAGCTTAGCTGTGCTTGCTCTTTCTGTGTGCCAAGTCCTGTCTTGAGTGTTTTATATGGAATATCTAGTTCTTATGAACTAGGCACATTCATACCCATTTTTAGGTTAAGAAATCTGAGGCAAATGATACTTATCAACATTACCAGTGTGTTTGGTGCTATATTTTTCTTATTTATTTCTTCTACTGCACTTCTCAACATCTATGGAGCCATACTTCTGTCCTTGTCTGTTCTCATCTTAACCACAAAGTTCTGTGTCTGTTTACTCTGCAGAAGCTTTTATGTATCTTTGTCAGTTGTTTATTATTGTATGGTAAAGCAAATCAGAAATCTGCAACAGTTTTATGCATATTTTAAAATTTATGTTTTAATTTCTGAATTCAATTTAATTTCTAAATTTACTTATGTATGCATCATTCTACAGGTAGACAATTGCAATTGAAGTTAACTATAGAATTCACCTAGGGTCACCATGGGTCCTCAGGCAGTTAGAGTCACCTGGTATTTCAAAGAGGGTTCTGTGATCAAAGACGACCTCCTTCACCTGTACTGCAGTTGGTGTCAACTCAGCCACTTGTCACCAGCAGGCAAGCCCATGCTTAATTTTTATTTATTTATAATTGTATTTTAATTACAATATTTCCACCTCTCCTTTCCTCCTTTGTTGGGGTCCACACAGGTTTCCTAGTGAGATCTGAGCTTGCTTTACACAGCAGGGCTGCATTAGGGGATGGCTTGACCATGAGCGTGGTTACCAGGTTTTTGGAATGTTCTGCACTTGCTGTGCTGGCAGGAGGTCTTTTGCTCCATCCCTTGGGCATTCCTTTAAAAGCTCTTTAATAGAGACAGAAGGGGCTGATGGGTTTTGACCCAGGCCCTCCCAAGGCTACCCTGTGTTTCTGTCCGTCTCTCTCTTCTATATTTCTATCTAAATCCCTATCCCTCACTCCTCAAGAGTCCATGGGGTAAATAAATGTGGGAGCTGGTCTCCCACACTCCTTCTAAACCCTTCTATATGCCCCTCCTTCACATTCATGGCCTCTCTTCTCATTGTTTGTTATTGCATGATTTCTATATAAATATACATTTGTAAATACATCTGCATTTGTATTTACATATGTATTCCTAAATATATCCTGCTGAGTACAATGTTACTTCTATGTATGTGTTTAGGGCTGACCTTTTGGTACTGCACAACAAATTGATGTGCTTTTCCCTGGGGAGGGTCACTTCTCCTTCCCTCAGTGTTGCTCAGTTGGCTGTAGTTCTTTGTGTAGAGTT
>LZPO01046484.1:0-11183 GCA_001675575.1 Neotoma lepida
GACCTTCAAGATTTCTAGAAGTTCTTAATCTTCAGAATACATAAAGTTTGCCTTAGAATGATGAAAAGAGAAATTATGCACAGCTTTTCACTGTCCTAGAACAAGAACTCTGTCTTACCACACATCTGAGCATCTACCCATCCACTCCTATTCACCTCCCAATCAATTCTACACAATATCCATCCCCAAAGGCTCTCCAAGAATACTTTGTTTTGTTTTGCTGAAATTGAATCTTGTGTAGCCCAGGCTGGCCTCAAACTTGGTATGCCCCTGAAGCTGGCTGAATTCCTGATCCTTCTGACTCTCCCTTCCAAGTGCTGAGATTACAGGTGTGTACCACCACACTCAGCTGTTAAATGAATATGTTTTCTTATCAGTCAGTATAATCCCTTCACTATGTCATTATTATCCTTCACACACACACACACACACACACACACACACACACTGTATATACACACCACACACACCGTAAGATAAAGCCAGGGCCTCTTACTTGCCAGACAAGTACTCTATCACTTACCAATCTGCTCCATTCCAGTCCAACTTTTACGTATTGTTTCTAAATGCCCACAGGATGATACTGAGTTTTTTTTAACAGTAGTCAGTGTTTTGCAACATTTCATTGATGTTTCTGTTCTCTCCAACTTACTCTAGAGCAGAACCTAGGTAAAATCTCAAATCCATTTTATTGCAAACCTCAAGGAATGCTAGATAGGTATACATTATGCTATGTTTGAAAGCATCTTGTTTTTTCTTACTCTAATAATTCACACTAATTGAGGAAGGAATAGTTTCTTTATTAGAGATACCACTAAATTTATGTGCAAAACTCTGCAGAGGGAGTTGATTCCATTTCTTCCTTCTGTTTTATAGGCATTCTGGAATACCAAGGCCATGTTTATCCCAAGACAAATGAACAAACAAACAAAAAACATATTAAAGGCAAATTCACACTTACTGAGAAAGCATTCAGTCAGTTTTCCAAAAGAAATGTCCAAATACTCACCTACACCATTTAGTATATGAGCAGACTAAGAAGGAAATGATGCAAACCACTAACAGCTAAACAGAATTGAAGAGAGAGGAACTACCAGTCACTAATTCTCAACCATAACTCTAACAGCCACAAAGCCTATATCAATCATATCTTTAAATCACACACTGGGTCTTACAATAAAATCTGAAGAAACTGGATGATTTTGAAATAAGGCTTCCTATCAGATGAAAAACAAAAACATATATCTCCTTGTCCTGACAGTGCCCTTGTGTATCTTATCTTCCAAGGACTTAATATAGCATTTGACATGTTTAGTTGGCCCTTCTTGAAGTGGTCCAGAGAGACGACACCACAGCAATCCTTCTCCTGCCCCTCTGAAAGCATGCTGCCCCCATCATGTGACTCATTTCCTCTGCCTTCTGTCATAAAATGGTCCAGACAGGAAACATCACTGTAATCCTTCTCCTGCTTCTCTTGCTGCCCCCATCACGTGACTTGTTTCCTCTGCTTTTCCCATAAACAGCAAAGCCCCTAGATTACTTTTCTTCTTAAGGTTCTAACCTTCCTCAACTTTCTCCATCATTATTTCAGTTCAATTACTTTTATTTAAAAGTAACCTTAATATTAGTTTTCATAATCCTAAAATCAGTTCCCAACAGTTTTCTTTCTGCAATACTCTTTCTTGTCTTCTTCGCACGGGGTCCACACCTATCCCTTTCTTGGTCTTCATCCTTTTCTTTCTCTTCTCAGCCAGACAGCACCGCACCAGCAGCCGTCCTCAGCCTTTCGTCCCTTGGTCTTCTCTGATGTCAATCACTCCACCTCACTTTCATACAAACAATTTCCAAGCTACATGCTTAGCTTTAGTTTGCAGATTCCCATTTACATTTGATTTAATTTAATATAATAATTTAATTTAATAGTTCCTTTCAAATGTACTTTTCACAGAAACCATCATTTTTTTTTTCTATATTGGGCTAACTTTTCAGAAGAACTAAAATTTGAAAATAATTTTGCCCTTCTCTTTGAGAAGCTGGATATATTTTTTCCATTCATCTGTTCCTTCCTAGCACCACCATCATATTCCAAGTTCATTTATTCATTCTTAGTATCACTTGGTCTACTCACTCTAGTAGTCTACTTTAGTCCATCATAAAAATTTAGTTTAAGTACTTGTATTTCATAAAGTAACTCACTCTGATATTTTCGGTACTTTTCATGATAGTTAAAAATACTCTCTTTGAAAATAAGAAAAAGATCTTACTTGTTAGTGGAAATGCCAAGGCTAAAAGTAAGAGCACTGACTTCATACAGACCAGGAAACTTAAGGAGTGATAAAGTAGAGTGAGATGGGCAGAATGGAAATAGGTGTAATGGTCACAGCCTACCAGGAATTCTCCCTCAGTTATCTCTAGAACTGTATTCTATTACTATGACAATTATGAGTCATTCACGCAAAATGTTCCATGTATTTATCCATTTTGCAACCAAGTGAAAAGGATTCACTGTGCTAGGAAAGTTCCATGATAATCCAGTCACCAGCACGCTACTACAAGTACTATTTCCTCACTGTATCCTCACAAGTATCAGTTTCCTCACTGATTTCTGTGAATTTGCTTATCTCAGGTGAATCAAAGCATATGTGGAAGTGTATCCCAGTCATCATAAAGCACTCCATTTAGCACAGACACTGACAAGGACAGAGGGTGCCATGAAAACCACAGTGGTCACTCTGCACAGATACCTGCCTAGGTCACAGATACAAACACTTCACATGTGCCAACTCTAATAACTCAGCTGTTAACAACCGTCTCTCTTCTACCAAAGTACACAAAGAAGCAAGAGCATGTCACACACTCCAAGACACACTCTCCAACCTGAATTTACTCTAGTTCACTTACAGACTAATAGTTCACAATACTGCAAAATTTTTAAAAAACAGACCAACACGATAGCATTAATATCAACACTGTGAAGCTCAATGTTTCCTTTTCATAGCACTCATGACTTGTGTAATATAATCTAACCTATCTAGTCAAATAGGTTTCAGTTATTCCTTCTACTGTATCAAACAAATCTATTTTACCGTCCCAATTGAAAAGGAAGGGGCTGTATCGAGCACCACAACTCTCCACCTGCCATCTGGACTACTAAACCTGCTGCATCTAATGTCAGAGAAAGTTCAAGACATCCTTCAAGTCCCGCCACCAAAAGGACTTCACAGAATTTTTAAAAGTAAAGATAAAATAAAGAATTTCATTGATTGATCACTCTACTCTCCTATATTTCTCAGACTTTCTATAAATAGCAACATTACATAGCTGTATTTCTTTTATGTCTACAAACATTGATATAACATTTTACATATAGTAAGCACTAAAGCAGTGCTTAATTGATTGCAATATCACTCTCATATAATCACACACCGCTGGGAAGCAATATAAAAAAATTACCTGACTCAATCAAGTACAAACAAATCACTTCTAGTGGATACTGCACGGTGGGATAGATATTTATCATCCCTTCACAAGCTTTCTTCAACCTTGAAGTCTCATGAGGAAACTTGAAAATATAAAAGCATAATAAAGTAAATTCTAATAGCAGTAAAACATACTGATGAACATTCTCATAATTAAAATTTCACTTACTTTAGATAAGCATTGAATGAAATGCCTATAAAGTACTTGGTGATCTTCACTAGGAATATTATCTGCTAAGTCCAGTGTATTCTCAAATGCAGTTAAAAGCTGAAACAAACCAAAAAGCTATTATGTAGCACGCTAAATGAAAAATGTAGCAAGTGCTATACTGTATTAAGACTCCTTTAAAGCTGGGCATGTCCTTAATCCCAGCACTCGGTGGGGGGAAGGCTGTGGTAGGTGGATCTCTGTGAGTTCAGGGCCAGCCTGGTCTGCAAAGTGAGTTCCAGGACAGCCAGGGCTAAAGACTCCTTTATAAAAATTGAACCTTCAACTTATGCCTGGCCCTCATGATTCTTGTTTGTTTGGTCAGATTTGTTAGGCAGGGGGGTCTCATTCTGAAGCCCAAGCAAGCCTTGATCTTGTGGAAATCCTCTTGCCTAAGCCTCCCAACTACAGGCATTAAAAATTGAGCCACCACAATCTGCTTGATCCTGACAATTTGAATGAGGGAAAAAATGTCTATGTGAGTTTAAAAATACATTCTAACTCCAACTGGCCAATAAACTATGCTAAACTAGTAAGTGACAACTATAAATTTAAAACATTAGCTTAACAAACCATTTTTCGCTTTGCTGCTGGCTGCTACAAAGCAATCAGCTAGAACATTATCTTATATGGCAATATAGTATCACAAGCACATTCTTTGGAAACTCTCCAAGAGCAGGAAATCTTTAAAGAAAAATTATGAAGTTGGGTTATACTTGGTAAAAAAATAAAAATAAAAATAAAAAAATAGAAGTATAATGAAACCACTTCTCTTAATACAGTATTACCTGACTTTGAAGAAAATCTTGAACAAGGCCTTCTAAATGTCTTGTGCAAGAACAGTAAGCGACAAGCACTTTAAAGCATATTATACCCTCCATTTCATCATGTAAGTTCTACATTTTCAAGGGTGTATTTATGACCTGATAAAATCCGTTATATATAATCACTTATCTTATTGCTGTGATGAAATATCTGACGAGAAGCAACTTAAGAGATGAGACAAAGGTTTTATTATGGCTCAGTTTGAGGGTACAGTCCATCGTGGCAGGAAGCACAGTTCATAACTGTCACAGCAGTAGTAAGAAGCTATGTGCTCATATCTGAACAGATCAGATGTTGTGAGGAGGGGAAGGCCAATATTTCTTTTTCTCCTTTTTATTTGGTCCAAGACCCCAGCCCATGGGATGGTGTCACTCACATACTGACAGGTATGTGAGTACCTATTATACATACAGGTCTCCCAACTCCAACCACCCCAGTAAATCTACTAGAAAGCACTTATAGTCACACCCCTCAGTGCTTCTTAGTCCAATCAAGTTGACAAAATTAGTTATCACAATCAACCCTACTATCTCATCACTTCAAAATCTGTTTGATAATTATAAAGACTATAAAAATAAGTAAAATTTCTCTGTTCTGATACAGGTCATGATCTCACAATAAAGGAAATTTAACCTAAAATAATTTAACATAATTAGTTTTTCAAATAATAAATCAAGTATTCCAAATGGAAAATAAGTGACAATTTTTTCTGAACACTCATTATTTAAACTTCATCCCTTATCATTTTATTTATCTGTTTAATACCTAGAAATAAATTTTTAAAAGTATATTATTAAAAACTAAGGAAAAGGAGCAGTAGAGAGGGTAATAGCAATATACACGTGATGTAAAGGGAAAATGGGAAAAACAGGGCCGGACTTTAATTAGGGAATGGGAAGGGAGGTAAACACAGAGGAGGGAGGAAGGGAGGAATCAAATGTTTTTTTATTTATCCAAAAAATAAGTACATATAAGTGCATATACATACATAGTTTAAATGAAGTTAAGCCACTTGAGCTGACAATGCTCCCCTCAACACCCGGCATGATAAACTCCCTTTCAGGGTGGCAATACAGGCTGTTGCTATTGTCCTTGGTCACCTCCGGGAAGTTGAAGGTAAGTCCCTACTGCTGAAGACACCATTCACTTTGGACAGGGGACTTGGAAGATGGGAGCTGGATCTAGGCTGAAAGCATCTTCCCTGAATACAAATCCCTTGGCAGCCCTGGAAGCTGCCAACGGAGAGAATCAACCAACAGTCCTACCCAACTATGAAGCCTATGAACTACAGCAATGACAGGCCTGGCAAACATTCTAAAGATGCAACGGTGGCACTGGTATCCAGGTGATAACCAATATTTACCTAATTGAAGGGAAAGGAAACCTAGCCAACTCCTCAAGGCTAGTGACCCATGAAACTTAGAGAAGAACCACATTCACTAAACTAGCACAACTCCTAACTGCACCCTAAATATTTACCTATGGATAAGTGTTGTACCTCATCCTCCCTGAAGAAGCTTCTCTTTACCATTACAGAAAACCACAACTCAAGACGCAGAGAAAAACTAATCATGGCCGCTCAGCTTGGACAGATACATCTTTTAACTCCTGCACCCAAGGCTCAGAGAACATTCCAGAAGTGGAGAAAGAAAGATTTTTAAGAGCCAGGGGAATAGGAAATTCGCTGTGAAATTGTGTCTTATAGAAACTACAGAGCAGCACATCTATGGTACCTCAATAATATGGCTGCTAAAAACACACCTGAACAAGGACAACACCAATGGACACGTTAACATGGAAGGGGGAAATCTTATGAGCCCCTAGCTAGACAAACAACAACAGGCAACTAAGAAATACTGAGAGCAGGAGTAGTCTTCCCCCAGGGAGGTGTTCCCTAATTGGTTATTCAATACCAAGTGGTCAGCTCTGAAATCATATACATGCAAGCAACACTTAATGGACTCAGATATCCATATGAATTAATATATTCATGCATATATATATAATACATGTATAACGATAACAATTAAAGAAAAAGAGGCCAGTAATTCCAAAGAAAGAGGGGTAGGGTGGCATGGAGGAGTTGGGGGAAAGAAAGAAAAGGAGGGAAATGTTGTAATTATATTCTAATTTAAAAAAAAAGGACTAAGAAAAGTATAGAAGGTAAGGAGAAAGGGTAGAAAGATAGCTGAATAGTATCAATGAATGTTTTATATATGAATGCCATAAATCAGCATGGTTAATACATGTTTATTAAAAATTATTAGGTACAGTGATACACTTCTGTAATCCTTAGTATGCAGGATACTGAGGCAGGAGGCTCAAGAACTGATGATGCCCAAGGGAGGCCTGCCCCTTTCTGAGTGAATACAGAGGAGGGGTGGACTGGGGAGCAGGGAGGGAGGGGAGAATGCAGCTGGGATGTATAAATAAATAAATGAATGAATGAATGAATGAATAAATAAGGAAAAAAAAAGAATTCCAAGCCAGCCTGGGAAGATCCTGTCTCAAAATCAAAAACAAAACAATGAAGCAAACAACAAAAATGTGTGCATGTGTGTACATGCCTGTGTGTGTGTGTGTGTGTGTGTGTGTGTTAACTAGGGACTGGGAATGGTTCAGTATTCAGTACGGTCCTAGAACATGCCCAGCACTAGATTCAACTGTCAGTAGAGAAAAAAAAAGGAAGGGGAAGTAGAGAGGGGGAAGGGAAAGAAGAATCATAAAGGAAGAGAAGGACAAAGGGAAAGATGAAAGAAGAGTGAAATGGGGAAAGGAGAAGGAAANGAGAAAGGTGCAGCGCTCACTGCACGGACATATGACACACGGTACTTTCCTGGGTTATGAATTTAAAACTGAGCACACACAGCCTCACTGCACTGACACACGGCACTTTCCTGGGTTACTTCGTTATGCCTCCATTTTCTAATTCAATTAAGTATCGATTTTCATGATGGAAACCATGAGGAATAAACAAGCTGATACCATCTGCTGGGTTTCATTATTCTGGTCCTCTATATTCTCAGCTAGCAACTCAGTCAGTTTTCTCCACAGCTCATAAAGCTCTTGCTTGTCTGCTCCGTCTTCTTGCCGAGTCTTTATCAATTTATACCATGTCCGAGCCACCTATGGAAAATGAGATTCAAAGAGCTATGTTACCTTAAACTTAAAACGTTTAACCTAAAGACCAAAATTATTTCCCATTAACATGTAAAAATAGCAAAAGTACAATATCTCATTCCATAGGAACTCCAACAAAAAAATAAGTTGATTAGGTAAATTTCCAGAGCCCTTCTATCAGAAATACCACTGAGACACAAGAAAGATGACTACATCCTCAACCCCCACAATTTAGAAGGTTACAAAATGGCTCACTAAGCTCCACAGGCATACTACTTAGTAAACTTAAACTAGTTTCAAAGTTAGAACTTAGGATATCCTAAATTTGAATTGTAATTCAGTTTCCAAAACACTGTGATTCACTTCTCAAAATTTTTGCTATCATACCATCTTAATTTTCAACTTGTATTAAACTAGACGAGAGCCTTTTTCTAACAACACTTTCATGGAGAGTCCCTCAGAAGTCTCTGACCAACCTCTAGGTGTCTCTTTTCCTGGTGATACAGACCGACAAGCTTCTTACAGACATCACACCACTTCTGTTTGTCAACACTGAGGTTAAAGAGAAGACAAGGAATTTTACTCTAATAGCAGAAACAACCAAAGACTTAAAAGCCTCAAACATTTGATACTATAGTGTTATTGTATACAAGCCTTTTTTAAAGGATGAGGAAAGAACATCTTTCATTATCTTGTCCATAAATTTTAAAATTCCAAATTGAGTCAATCATCAAATAGTCTTTTCGGTCTAATTCAATCACAAGAAATTTATGATAAATTTCTGAAAGAAAATTGTTTCTAAATTCTCATCAATGTTACCAGTCCTTCCACCTCTGTGATGGTCATTCTTGGTTGTCAACTTGACTACATCTGAAATTAACTAAAACCCAAGTTGCTGGGCACACCTGGAAGGGACTTTTTTTGACTGAATCATTTGAAGTAGGAAGACCCACCTTAAAATCTGTGCTAGCAGCCTATATAGAGGATATGAAAAAAGGAAGCTAGCTCTTTGCCTGCTTACCCTTACTCTGGCAAGCCCGTTCCTTTACTGGCATCAGAGCCTACTTCTTTGGGATTCCTGAGTTTACCTAAGACCATCTGGGACATCCAGCCTCATGGACGGAACTGGATTCATGGACCTTCCACTGTTGGAATAGTTCAACCACACCCTGTAAGCCACTCTAATAAATCTCATTTATATATATGTAGATTCATTCTATCAGTTTCTAGAAAATCCTAACACAAGCTCTATATAATTTTTTTTTCCTTCAGTTTTTCAACACAGGGTTTCTCTGTGTAGCCCTGACTGTCCTGGAACTCACTCTGTAGACGAAGCTGGCCTTGAAACTCACAGAGATCTGCTGCCTCTGCCCACTAAGTGCTGAGATTAAAGGAGTGTGCCACCACTGCCCAACTCTATATAATTTCTAATCACTCAATTCTAAGTCAGGCTTCTAAAGAAACTAGCCTTTCCCCACATATTCCTTACCTTTCATAGAGATCCAACAGCTTTTGGTACACACCAGGTAAATCCCCCTTAGCATTTTCATGATTACACTTCTCATACAAACTCGCTAGCCCCTAAAAAAGGAAGAAGTAGTGATTATTCTTAGCAAAATCTCTCCTGTCTTCACATTTATTTATTGTGTGAAATAATGTACTAACATCTAAAAATTACCATGGTTTATTTACAGATGAAGTGTGTGTGTGGAATTTCCCTCCAAGTAAAGTGAAGGTAAGAGGGAAACTTTAAAGTCTTCTACTTAAAAATAACCCATGTAGGTAGGAAGTTAAATAATGATAAACAGTATCTTTGGCATCTGAAATTAACTTTTAGATTTAGAAAATTTAATTTTTTTCATGAGACAGTTTAAATGCTTATTTTAACACTGGAGTCTACACTTTGAAAAATGGAAAACAAACGCTTTTCCCATATTATCAGAAATAAGACCTGGCTCCATACCTGCCAAGCAAGCAGCTGCTCTGGCTCTAGTTCAGCAGCTTTCTTATAGGCGCCCTGGGCCTGATCGGGCTGTTCTAGCTCAGCTGCAGCAACACCAATGAAAACCCAGGCATTGTAGTTATTTTTCTCTTGTTTTAATACTGTCTGATTTAAAATAAAAAAAAAGAGTAAGTTATTACACTTTGGAAACTACTAAACAAACAAGAAAGCAATAATCAGGACTATTGAGAGCCGTTGGTAGCAAAAGACCATGGGCGTATACAATAAGAGACAGCCAAATCATTCAAAAGGCAGCCAGCAGCTCTCAATACAGGACACTGGATCTGCCGCCAACAAAGTGACTTATAGAATGGTACCTAGCCAGGTAAATTTACCTACGTAAAATGTCCCCTCACCCCCACCCCATGAGAATGCTGGGTAGAAAAGAACAGTAATTCCCAGCCCCATTCCTGCCTCCACATCACTTCATCCAACTCTAATATTTTCTTTTCCATAATAATATTTTCCCATATTAAAGGCGGATTCTTTGTGGCACTTATAGGTAAATTTATACTAATGTAACTATAGCAAACAAATAAACAATGATACCTGTCATCTAGAACAAAATTATACACAGAGATATTTCTTTCAGAAATAAGAGTACTTACTAAAGTAAAGTAAATAATTTAAAGCAAGATTAATATATTCTAGGGAAAGAAAAAAATAGCTAAAATAAAATTAGACTCTCGAGGTTTTGCATATTCTAGAGAAAATCACATTTCCATGAGTTGAACCTCTCCACTAATTAGGCTTATGTGCCTCCACACACCCTTCCAGCAATCTGTCTCCAGTGTACTGTACAAGCTGCACTCTATCCAGTAATGATGCCTCCTACAAAACTCAGCAATGAGGTACCCGCCAAAGTTAAACTCCATTACTTGGGGCTTGTTCTGCTTATGTTCCAAACACCAGGTACGATGGCTGGCACATCACT
The DNA here is from genome assembly GCA_001675575.1 of Neotoma lepida. Lineage (NCBI taxonomy): Eukaryota > Metazoa > Chordata > Mammalia > Rodentia > Cricetidae > Neotoma > Neotoma lepida. The sequence goes on from LZPO01046484.1 coordinate 10,569, forward strand.
GCTTATCAAATGACACAAGCTATATGTCAATCACCAAGCTATAATTACTGTCTGACTAATGATCCAGGTTTCAAAACCTGAGATACATTTTTAAAGAAATAATCGCACACAATAAAATGTGGTGAAAATAGAGAGAAGATGCTAGGAGAACACAAAGAAAAAAGTACCTAACTATATGTACACAAACTGGAGCCAGCTTCCCCAAAGGAATACTTATCCTGTGCTGTAGAGCTCCACTGGACAGAACAGCAATTCTACTTACTCTCGGGTAGCTTTTCTTTATCCTGAACCAATTCTGGGTTACTACAGAGAAGACATATCTCCCATGCAATCCATTTGTTCTCCATTTACAGTCTATAGCTGGATGTCGTCATTATAAATTATGAGCTACTTGGTGAAATTCACGTAAAAATTTTGCAAAATGCCCACAGAAAGATATCCATGCTAAGTAATGTAATGGAAATAAGGGCCAGTAGAATGGCTCAGTGGGCCACCCGGGCTTAAGGAACTAAGTTCAGTTCCTGGAACTCACATAAAGGTGGAAAAAGAGAATTTGTTGTATAAAGTTGTCCTCTGATCTCCACATGTGCATGCCACATACCATGCACATGTACA
>LZPO01046485.1:0-11178 GCA_001675575.1 Neotoma lepida
GCTATGTCCCTGTGATGTTGTGCTTTAAAGGAACAGTGCCAGTACATTGTCTCCATAGCAAAGTTTTGTTAGACTCCCACAGTTCTTTTGTGCATGGAGGAAATCACTACGGGGGTGAAATATTACTTATCCAAATTACCTTGAGGAAGCAGTTCAAGACATCCCTCCAAAGTAATATTTTTTGCAAAACACATAGGAATCCCTTTACCATATCCAATATGAGAAAATTGTGAGCAATCTGGAACTCTTGGGTGGGAGGTTGATCTGAAAGCCTGGTATCATTAACTATGATTACAATTTCTTTTCCTTTTAAAATTTTAGGATGTAAAATTGGTGGATCAGGAACATAGGCCTAATAGGTTTCACTCTGGCATCTCAGGATGGTCATCAGCAACATCAGGATCAGCATCTCTCTGCTCCATACACCACACCAATCATTCAAGCAACCAACAAGCTTCATTTTCATTCTTTGAAAAACCACAAACATGCCCTCGTCCCCATATTAATACAGGGTCGGGACCCTTCTATAATCCAGTACAAGGATCTTTCCATTTAACTTGAGCAAATTTTGTGGTGATGTCTTCATGCCAAAATTGATCAGCTACAGATTTTCCAGCAGCATCCACATTTTTAAAAATTTAAAATAACTAAGGCATGATTCAAAGCATGTAGCAACTGGGGGGTATAACTNCCCCTTTTTTAATTTTTTTGAAGTTGCATTTTTGAGACTACCATAGACTTACTCAAAAATACTTGTCTTTGAGGATTATAAGGAATACCTGTTTTATGTTCAATTTGATATTGAGAGCAAAACTGATAAAAAGCTTTATTAATATATCTAGATCCATTATCAATTTAAATAATTTTGGGTATCCCCATATAGGAGAAACATTTCAGGCAATGGGCAGTTACATGCTTAGTAGCCTTACCAGTTTGAGCAGTAGCCATTAAAAATCCTGAATAAGTATCAATTGTCACATGCATATTTTTTAATTTTTGTAGTAATATAAGTGACATCCATTTGCCATAAATAATTAGGAAGAAGATCTCGAGGATTCACTCCAAGGTGAGGTACAGGCAAATATTGTGGACATGTAGCACATTTTTTAACAGTTTAATGAGCAGGGTTTTTTTTGTTAAACCAAATAGCTTTTTTAAAACTTTTATTATTTTGATGGTGTAAAGCATGTGATTGCTGAGCAAGCTCAACTTGAGATAAAGCAATCAATTGAATAAATTTATCAGCTAAAGCATTACCTTCAGCCAATGGACCAGGAAGATTTGAGTGTGCTCTTATATGTCCCACAAAATATGGCAATTTTTTAAAATTAATGACATCTTGAATTTATTGAATAACACTCTTATTTGCTCATTAATAGTTTTAATATAAGAAATAGTTTCTATAACTTGAAAAGCTCTAAAAATATATTGAATGTTTGTATATAAATTAAATAAATTATCTTTAACAACTTGAAAAACCAACAACTCAACTTAACAACTTGAGCTGAATCAGGAGTAGTTTGAACTACATATCTTTTACCATTAATCAGATAAGCTGCTTTTCATAAGATGAGCCATCAGTAAAAACCAAAGCAATATCTTTCACTGGAGTATGTATTACTACTATAGGAAAAATAAAAGAATGCATCTAAGTAAGCTGTAATAATTGATCAGCATAATGATTATCAATTTGACCCAAAAACTGAGCGAAAGCAATTGCCCAAGAATCATTATTTTGAAATAGCTAATCAATTTGTTGTTTAGTAAATGGAACATTTACTACATTTAGTTTCTTTCTAAAATACCTTTTAGAAACAAGCATATCTCATTTTCTTGTGGCTCATGCTTTTTGCGATTCTTACCTGACAAAACTGTTAAGATTCATAACTATCAGGTATTATCCATGATCCCTTCATGTCTTTAAAACCATTATCATCTGGGAGACTTTTAAATTACAAAATTTACCTGTCAGAGCAAGGTGCATTCTTGTGTATAAAAGCATTGAGGTACAGCTTTAATATTTTATTAAATAAACATTGTTTTTAAATCCTATCTTATATAAACCTTATTTTTTATGACATGAATTATCACACAGAAATCTATCACAATCCAACATACTTGAGGCTTTTTGCCTCCTTAGTCTAAGAGGAGATACAATGAATAGATTTTTTAATCTTATTTGAAGATTGTTGCCAGCCATGTGGCTGCCCACTTCATGATGAGGTCATCAGCCAAGATAGAAGAAGACCGCGTGGTTGTTGTTTTAAAATTAAACAATAGTACATGCACACATACACACAGTTGGATCCAACTTTCATTTATATTCATACAGAGTTAAAGAGTTAAATCTAAGTAATATACATGTCCACATATATACATATGTATATATTTTCATTTTTAACATAAACATTTTGTAATGAAGAATCATCAGCTATTTTTAAAATGAAGAAAATAAGAATTAACATAATATGGTTAAACCCACATATATCTTTTAGTTTTCCTTTACATTTAGCATAGTTTATATCCCCTCTGGCCTTTTACAACTTATCATTTACCTTTAGGTCAGGCTCTTTCCTATGTTTGTTTTTTTGGTTTAGCCTGACATAGACAATTTTTTTTTCTATCACTAGTTCAGTCTTTTACCTTTTCTTGCTTTTTAGACAACATGTAAATTTCCATCAGAGTTCTTTTTTATTGTGGTTTCTTCCCAGCAGTTTAGAACATTGCATAGATATAAAATAGAAGCATATAGATATACATGCATATATCATAACAAAAAACTTATTTTTTGCATTAATATCTAAGAACCTGAATCAATGTGAAACATTTGAGATTAGCAGAAGTTTTTTATCTTAATCAATAATAATTTATAATCAATGATGACAAGTATTTGTAACCCATTGAATTCAAATGAACAAATCCATGTATTTTTTTCCTGTGGAGGCAAAAGCATAAATTTTCCAAAACATAATGTATCTTTGACTTTTATTCTATAGTCAAAGCTTTTCAGAGTATGTAGGCTGGTAATTCAACATTTATTTTCAAACAGTGTCAGGACACAGAAGGGTTAAGGTACAAGCTGCTAGGTAGCAGAAGAGACCTTGGAGTTATCAAGTGAAGAGCTTGGGAACGAAGGGAGGCAGAGAGTGTGTCCCTGGCTGCCAATGTTCCTGAAAAAATTTTTTTTGTTAACTTCTTTGACTATAATAATTAACAATTAACCCCAGATTCTCTTTTCAGCATTTGTTCAACTTGCNAATTGTAGACGGTAAACTCCCTGTCACTTTACCTGTACTGCAGGCCTGATAGCAAGGGAGCTTATGGAAGGAGGTGGCCCTTGCCATGCCTCTCTCTCCTTCTCTTTCAGGAAAATGAGGGAGGTTAGTAGACAGAAACAAGTAACACTGACATAGACACAAGTACTGGGACATCAGCACTAAGACGATGGCCTATCTTGTGGTTAGCAAGTCCCATCTAACAGATGGCTTGTCTTATAATACACAAGCCACACAAAAGCAGGAGCTACCTGCTTATCTCAGTTCAGTCAGGGGGACTCAGTCCCCTTAAACACATTGAATGGAGCAGTAACATAGTAACAGTCAGAACACAGACAGAGCCCTCACATTTACATTGTACCAGCCGCAGTCAACAGATCTGAAGGTGAGACATTGGGTTAATGGTTTGCCGTCACGACCCACTGAATCTCTCCAGAGGAATCATTCTTAGTCAGGAATGGAAGTGGGGGAGAATCTTTATTATGATACCTAGCAACCTCTTTCTCCAATTCTGCCTCATTGCCAAAATCTAACTGGTAATTATCATCAAATAACTTTGTAAAAGCATCCACATAAAGTAGTCCCTCTGATAGAGCAAAATGTTTAGTTTTAGTCTTACTTCGTTTAAGAAATACTTTATGCCTTTCAGGACAGAGGTCTAAGCTGTCCTGAATGAGTGCCCAGAAACTGAAAATATCTGTTGGAAGATTTTTTGGACAATGTTTATCATAATACTGCTGTATCTTAACTCCAATACGTTCTACAAATTTTAAAAATTTACACAGTTGCATACAGTCCTACTTTAGTAGCTCTAGCCTTTAAGATATCTATAAGTAAATGTAAAAATAGCTGTTTTTTATTTCCTTGGCCCATTCTTATTTTTAAAGTTGTTTACGAATTTTTTACTGCATATCTGTTTTTTTATTCACACTTATTACTTTTACTTTCGAGTTGTACTTTCCATAGTTTTTATTTTTATTTTTTTGAGTGCACTATTTTTTTCCTGTGGTATCCATCATGGACTCCCCCTTGTCCAAGTTGCCCCACGTTGGGCACCACTTGTTGGAGTCTGCTGACAATCAGCTGAGTATCTGGGTGAGGGCCTGAGGATTATAGAGACAATGAAGAGGACAGAAAAGAGTCAAGAGGACTGCCAGTCAATACTGGACAGTCCCGAGTTTATTTCACAGCCAGTTTATATACAATTTTGAACGACAGAGGTAGAACAATGCACAGCACAGGTATTCAATCACTATCTATCCTGTCTTGCGTCAAGGAGCAGGCAGTTTCATTTTCTATCTTGACGTACCTCCGGCTGGTGTCAGTAGCCTGCATCTAGCTAGTTAGTGTGCTCCTTTCTATGAGCTAATCAAGACTTTCTCACAACCCTTCAAGGAGACACTACAGGCTAATCATGACTTTCTCACAGCCCTGGAGCATGCAAGCCAGAACTTTATTGACTCAGAATAGACTTCAGATTCAAACTGGGAAACTGAGTCAGTTGTGGGCTCACACAGGAAATCAATATGGCAGTTTCTCAGAAAATTGATAATCAATCTACCTTAAAACCCAGCTATACCACTCTTGGGAATATACCCAAAGAATGCTCAATCATACCACAAAGACACATGATCAACTATGTTCATCACAGCATTAATCATAATAGCCAGAACTTGGAAACAACTTAGATGCCCGTCAACTGAAGAATGGATGAAGAAAATATGGTACATATACACAATGGAGCACTACTCAGTAGTAAAAAAACAATGACATCATGAAATTTGCTGGCAAATGGATAGAACTAGAAAATACCCTGAGTGAAGTAAGCTAGACTCAGAAGGACAAACATGGTATGTACTCACTCATAAGTGGATACTGGATATAAAACAAAGGATAACCAGACTACAACCCACAGCTCCAGAGAACCTAGCTAACAAGGAGGACCCTAAGAGGGATACATGGATCGCCCTGGTAAGGGGATATAGATGAGATCTCTGTGAGTAAACTGGCAGGGGGGAATGGAGGGTAGAGGATGATGGGATATGAGACCATAAGGGAATGGGATGGTCTAGCTGGAACAGGGACAGAGTAGGAGAGCAATGAAAGAGATACCATGATAAAGGGATACATCATGAGAATATAGAGAAACCTGGTGCTAGGGAAGTTCCCAGGAATGCACAAGGATGACCCCAGCTTAGACTACTAGCAATAATGGAGAGGGTGCCTGAACTGGCTTACCTCAATAATCAGATCAGTTAATACCCTAACTGTTATCATAGAGCCTTCATCCAGTAACTGATAGAAGCAGATACAAAGATCCACAGCCAAGCACCAGGCCAAGCTCCAGGAGTCCAGTCAAAGAGAGAGAAGAGGGATTCTATGAGCAAAGGGCATCAATATCATGATAAAGAAACCTACAGAGACAACCAAACCAATCTAGTGAGAACTCATGAACTATGGAACTTCCATGGGACTGGACTAGGCCCTCTGCATAAGTGAGAGATTTGTGTAGCTTGGTCTGCTTAAGGGGCTCCCTGGCAGTAGGATCAGGATCCATCCCTGGTGTATGAGCTGGTTTTTTGGAGCCCATTACCTATGGTGGGACAACTTGTACAGCCTTGATACAGGGAGAGGGGCTTGGACCTGCCTCCACTGAATGTACCATGTTCCACTGACTCTCATGGGAGGCCTTACCTTGTGGGAGGAGGGAATGAGGGACGAGTTTGGGGGGAAGGCTGGGGGACAGGAGAAGGGAAGAGAGGGGGATTTGTGGTTAGTAGGTAAAATGAATAAAAATTTCTTAACAAAAAAAACTTGTTTGAAGCCAAGTTCTTTGTATCTTGTCAAGACAAATACCAGCTGATGTAATATATGTATATGTAAATGATTGAAAGATTAGTTCTAAATAGTCTGTTGGGAACTGAGATCAACTTTTTATGTGGAAATAAACATATTTTTAAGTAAAGAAAGTGGGCTTGAGTCTGGCTGTGGAGATGTCACTTTAGAAAAGGAGACTTTGATCCTACTGGAGAACAAAGCACTGCAGTGCATCCCAGAAAGGCTTGCTCTGGCTTTAAGGGCCACAGAGAAGGCTCATTTACAATCGTCTAAGAATCTGCAGACAGCAGAGGCAGTTCCAATTGCTCCTCGGCAAGTGGCAAAAGGACTTCACTTCAGCCATCTGGAAATTAATAGCTTTGGAACATGGTCTGATGTCTTCTACCCAATTCCCATGAAAAAAAGTCACTATTATTGGAGCCACAATGAAGAAGGTCACTAGAAGGGTAATTACAAATCTAGTCACAGAAGACAAAGTGCTACAATGGAAATAAGGTAATAAAATAAGACAGTGCTTGATATGTTCATGACTATGTCTTAATGGTTGGAGCTATTTTTAAACTACATTTCATTTTTCAGCTTACTGCTTAGCTGAAGTTACAGTTTTAAGAATTAAAGATGAGCCCACAGTCCATGGGATCATGTATGAAGAAGGATATCTGCCACCATTGTCTGGAGTATGAAAGCATTCAAGTGAAGCATGAAGGAGACAGTTGACAGCATGCACAGCTAAGAGGAAACAAATCTAAAGAGGCTTTTAGTAGCTGTAAATCCTCTGGAACCTCCCAGTCTCGGGACCACAGTTCTCACCACTCAAGGCATTCCAGCTTCATTGGAGTTATGCAAACCATTCCCTATCAGCATTGTGCTTTACTGAGGCAGCTTCAACTGTGTGGCTAAAAGGCTGTCCTAACCAGGAGGCATCCATGTGGATACAGGATTTGCTGCTGTTGCCCTTTACAGTATGGCTAAATATCTACAATCAAAGATTATAAATGTAGCCAAGCATAAATAAATAAAATGTTTAAATTGGTGGACATTGATTTTTTCCCATTAATAATTCAAAAGTTCTTAATGTAAAAAAATATGTTAAATAAAAGTGTGCCTACACCATGAAATCACCATGGGAACCTATGAGAGTCAATATTAAAAGCCCCTGGCAAAGCACTTGGCATACATGAATTGCTGCCATTACCCAAAATGCTAGAATTGTTCTCAGAACTATTAATGAGTCACTCACAAAATCAGACTCAGCACCTCAATTAACCTAGTCTTTATCAATCACGTTATTCATCAAGCTTGGCTCTAAATGCCTGTTTTCCTAAATTGAGTACTTGCTTGATGTATGAAGAAGTTTTATTACTGACTCATTGTGGATATATTTGTGAATGCTTCTGGCAAATTCCAGAAGAATAGCTCAGAAATAATAGACATTAAATAGAGCACCTTTGGGAGAATAAACATTTATTTCCTCCAGTGGGATTACTTTGAAAGTTACCTCATCTTTGGGATTTACATTTTCTAAAGAATGTAGATAGTACCAAGGACTTCCTTGGTGGTACCAAGGATTTGCTAGTCATATTTTGGCTTTAGCACTGACTGAGCCTACTTCATCTTAAATACACCAATGATGTAAAACAGCAAGAATCTTGTCAAGGAAAACATAATTGCCATTTCTCAATATAATTTGGATACCCTAATATCATTAATTTTAGAATACACATATATTAATAACAATACTAATGGGCATTTTTCATGGTAGTCAACTGATTTAGCTGGATACTGGTTCAAAGCAATGTATGTTCATTAACTTCTACCATTCAAACAGCAATGCATTGTTTATCTATAATTAGTATCCCTGAGTTGCACATGGGGAAGGAATAATGTCTTATAATTTAACAGAGAAAAATTACTTTTCAATTGCGGTCAATTATTCAAATGTGAATAGAAACTCTCCAGAACCTTTTAAATATTTTAAATAATTTACAATGCAACATTCATGTGGTCAGAAATAAAGATAGGTAGATTTATTTCTGTAGTGTGTGTGTGTGTGTGTGTGTGTGTGTGTGTGTGTGTGTATGTGTTGTATGTTCTTGTGTTTGTGCACATATGTGTGCACATGATTGTAGAGGACAGAGGTGGACATTGAGTATATTTCTCAATTGCTGGCAACCTTATTTCTTGAGACAGCATCTCTCACTGAACCTGGAATTCCTCCAGCCCAGGGCTTCCCCTGTCTCTGCCTCCCCAGCACTGGGACTGCAAGCACATGCCACCACCCTGGTCTATGCCATGGATGCTGAGGCTCTTAACTCAGGTTCTCCTGCTCACGTGGCAAGCACTTTACAAACTGAGCAGCAGACCCTGCCCCTTGATCTTTAGTCTTTATGTCATTGTTATAGTCTTCTTGATGACTTTGACCTTAATAAATAGGTACTTTTGTACTTCTTGGGTTTGAGATATAAGTCAATGGTTATATGAATTACTAATTTAAAAGAAAAGCCCACTATGTTAAAATTTCTTTTGGTTTTATGTTATACATCTCTTTCGTCTGACTTCTACCAATTGTAGTTTATTTGATGAAAACTTCAAGCATGGCAACTTTTTCTAGCTTTTGCAAGTGTTGGTAGTCTAGATAAGTGCTATTTAGGATTATAAAACAAAATAGGTCATAGTTCTAAAATATTATTTTTGTGTCTTCTGCCAGAAAACCTAACTAGATTTTTACATCTCTGGAAGCAAAGAAGTCCAGAAGTATGGACAATGTATGAGTCTGATGTCTCAAACCCTCAAGTTCCAGTTTAGTCTGTTGCTATCTACTGTACCTGAATAAATCACTTGCTTCAACTTTCTCTCTTAATATGAGCCCAATGTGACCTCCTCAAAGTGTTACTGTGAGAAGAAAATTAGAGCTGTGCTTATTGACAGCATCATGTTCCCTTATTGGAATTAATAGTGTTCCATGTTCAGTGGTCAGGAGGGTGGTAAGAGGGGAGTGTTTATGCTTCATTTTCCTGTAAAAAACTAGACTGAGAATGATGGACTGTGGGTGAAAGTTTTGTCTGGGTCCCACCAGGCTCCACGCGGTCCAGCCCAGCCCCGACATCCCGCAGCCACTTATAAAATAATTACTCAGAGACTTATATTAATTATAACTGCTTGGCCATTAGCTCAGGCTTATTACTGACTAACTCATACTTAAATTAACCCATTTCTATTAACCTATATGTTTTGCAACATATTTTGTGGCTTTACCTGTCCACAGACATGTTGTTCCTTTGGCGGTGGCTGGCATCTCCAGACTGAGCCTTCTTCTTCCCAGAATTCTCCTTGTTTGCTTATCCCACCTATACTTCCTGCCTGGCTACTGGCCAATCAGTATTTTATTTATCAATCAATGATAGCGACACATATTCACAGCATACAGAAAAATGTCTCCCTCAATCGATCAAGGAAAATAGACTTTTCTTCCTATAATTCTGTTTGTGCTGTTTTTCCAGATGCCTTTGTAGTCTACAGTCTCTCCCCAGACATTAATTTAATGTACTTTTAAGTGCTTCTTCTATATCAATAACAAAAACATTAAATACAACCAGATGTGATGTTCCTCAAATGTCCTGGCAGCCTCAGTACATAGCTCCCTTGCTCCCTCTCCTGGCCCCTAACCCAGGATAATTCCTGACAAAAACGTACTTGTAAGGATCAAAAAATTAAAGGTCATTCTGTGGATTTAGATTGGAAAGACTGAGCAACGAATTATTCAAAGAAATGCTGAGATCAGCCTCAGGAGATTCATGTTTGGAAGCATTACAGTTTACCTCTGTTTCACGGAGCCTTGGGACATAATGTTTAACATGAAGTATTTTAGAACCACTGATATCATACAGCAAACTGAACAGAAAATTCTGTCTGTAGATAAGGGCTTAAAACCACAATGATTAGTAATAATCTGTATTTCAGATTCACAGTGGAGCTGTTCATTATTCATAATCAACAAATAAAGCCATTTGTCTATACAAATTAAGTTTATGTTAATTGAAAGATGATTGAGGTTCAGGACAAAAGAAAGAAAAAGAGATTGGGAGAATCTTTTCTCATTTTCAAAAGAAAAAAAAAACCCACCAAGTTTGAGAAACATTTCAAACCATTTGAACAATTTCTAGCACACAGAAGAGACAAACAGAAAATGTCACTTGTAACTGAAGTTGGTTGGCTTCAAGGAGATGGGCTATGCAGTACAGGTCTATCCTCCTAGTAGAACTGCTATATTCTTAGAAGTTCTGCTGGGCCTGCTCTCAAAACCGTCACAGATGGTTGGTGCTTCCTCCAGGGTAAAAAGGGGACAGGACAGTCATGGGACCCTCACCTGAGTATCCAACGCACCTACCAACCAGTGTAAGTCTATCTTTTGGGGAAGGAGCCAGAGGCTATAGGTGGGGAAAAACAAGGAGAGGGGGCTTCATCTACACAGCTATAGTGATTCCTCATCCCTGCTGGGTTCACACCTTCTGGTGTGGCTGCTCTGAAACCATGTATGCTCCTGGCTGGAGCATCTTATCTATCCCTCTCTGAGTCAATCTGATAAACTCACTGGTTCTCCTGAACTTTGGTGGAATTCCACAAGATTCAGTTTAGGAGGAGGGGATAGAAGTACTTTAGAAGGAATTTTAGCAACAGTGGACCATCTTCATTTAAATATTTATATCACAGCATTCCTGAGTTTAAATCCAGAACAGTGGTCAATATAAAAACTAAGCTATGAGGTTGCTAGTATTGTTATGACAGAGGTGGACTTTAACCCCAAATCCATACCTAATAACATATTAGCTAAATTTAAAGGATCTATTTAGCTTTACATCATAAGGAGTGATGCCTTTCATACAAATTCTACTCAAAATGTTTCTGGAAAAGCTAGTTCTTGCACATTTCCAATTATGAGATTCAAATATGACTATCCACCAAGGCTCAGATTGTTACATTAATAGAGAATGCATGTGGGTCCCAGGGATCAAGCTCTGGTCTTCAGGCTTGGCAGCAAGCCCTTTATCCACTGAGCCATCTTTCT
>LZPO01046487.1:0-11157 GCA_001675575.1 Neotoma lepida
ACACACACACACACACACACACACACACACACACACACACACACATATATATATATATATATATATATATATTTAAATGGAAGATTGGGCTAAGGACACAGTTCATTTGATAAAGTGCTTGTCTGGAACACAGAAAGCTCTAGGTACAAGCTCCAGCACTCCACAAATCCCTATGATGGTGCATGCCTGTAATCACCCCCATTCAGTGGTGGAGGCAGGGAGATCCTGATTCAAGATCATCATCAGCTACAAGGTGAGTTTAAGGCCAGTCTGAGCTCGATAAGACCCTGTTTCAAATAAATAAAATTGAAGACAGAGTTAAGAAACTGTACTTTATGCTGACAACTCCTCATGAACACCAGAATCCAGGGGTAGTTCTCAGCCCTGTGTATAGGATGCTACATCCTGTACATACTCACACAGACAATATGTTTTTCTCTCTTGACTAAGAAATCACCACTTTCCATAGCCACTAGCGTTTGTGGTTTCAGGAAAATCTTCTTCACAATTTAACAGATAGAAGATTGTTCATACCACAGATCTCAGCAGCCCTGGGATCTGATTTTGTATCCTTTCTTTATGAAGTTACAAATTTCCTGCCCTTCTAGGGAAAGCACACTGTGACTTGTCTTTGGCAGGTCGTCTATGCCCAGCATCACTACTCTTGCATTTTGGAACCATTATGAAGTAAGCTAAGGGCCACTTGAACACAAGTGCTAGTATGCCACAACAGTCATTCTGATACACAGACTGCTAGGTGACTATCGGGCTGGTAACACATACAGCCTAGACTCGCTGAGCAAAGTGATGGTTTGTGTTCTGCATGGGATAGTGTAGGAAGAGATAGATTCAATCCTGCTTTCTTAGAATGGTATACAACTTAAACTTTATAAATGTTTATTTCAAAAATTTTCTCTTTAATATTTTGAGGATGGTGTTGACCATGGCTAACTGAAACAGAGGAAAGCAAAGCTAAGAATAAGAATATGAAGCCTTTATGATATTCTTAGGAGTCAGTGGGTAACAAGACTTTCAGAGCACCAAGTATCCTAGCAACACATCTATGATTATTCCATGCAGCTGCACAAGTAAAATCATGAACTTGTTGAAATCCATTGTCAGGATTGAGTGGCCATGTGCATCAGGGTAAATAATGGTGATCCTTCTTCCAGGATAGAATGAAAACAAGACCATGGTTATACCTGCTCATGGGAAAGCCAAGGGAAGAATGAACACATTGCTATTCCAAATGTCACAGCTTAGGGGCAGTCCCTCCAGATTTCAGACTTTATTATGTGCATAGATATTAAGGAAAGGTTAAAAAAATGAAAAGACAGAATGAAGACTAGCTCTTGGTCCAAGGAACCAACTGAGAAGGGGTTCCTGGGTTCATTTCAGAAGCAGGTGCAGCGTCTTCTGTAGAACAGTTGACTGGATGGTGTGTCCCGGTGAGACATGTAGAAGTATTGCTGACAGTCCAAGATATTTTCCCTTATTCATAGACTCTATTCTTGAAGCTAAAGCAAAGAGTAGTGCATCTCTTCAAGACAAAGAGAAATTCCTTACCTATCAGGCCATGCACATAGATAGAAGAGATAAATATTCCTTAAAAACAAATATTTTCTCAGTCAGTTTCAGCCATCTAACTTAAAATACTGCTTGGAGTAATCATGACTTGTGCAGGCTTAGATGGCATGATATTAATTATTAGTTTATCTGTAGGTATATGTGTGAATCTCTAAACTCTCATAACAATAATAGAGCTTATATATTAGAATAATTATATATTAGAATTATATATTATATATATATTATATATAATATATATATAATAGAACAATAACAGTCCAGAGCTTCTGCAGGCAAGGACTGCTGTGAGCCCTCCGGCAGACATGAAGTTGGCATCCTAGACTTACAAATGAGGAAACAGGTTAAGAGTCTGTGTGTGACACTGATGGGATTCATAGGATCTGGATCTGCTGCAGCTTCCAGAATACCTGTGAAGTCTTAATAAGTGCATCAGGAATCTTGTACATTAATTTACTCAAGTGTACGAAACTCATCATGATGTTGCTGTGTAAGAAGAGTTTGGCACTTGGATCTAATGTTCTCTCTGTCTCTGTCTCTCTTCTTTACACACACACACACACACACACACACACACGTACGCATGCACGTGCACATGCATGCACATAGCTTTTATGCCAACAGGTCTGTATTCAAAAACCCAAGGAGGATATGGAGTGATAGTTCAGTGCTGAAGAGCACTTGCTGCTCTTGCAGAGGACCCGAGTTTTGTTCCAAGCACAGGGCATCCACATGGCATCATACAATCATCCATAACTCCAGTTCTAGGAAATCTATCACCCTCTTCTGATCTCTGTGGGCACTAGGCATGCATGCAGTATTTGCATACATGCAGGCAAATAGCTCATACAGAGAAAATAAAAATAATAAATCTTCTAAAAATAGCAAGGCAAGTAAAATCCTACAATTACATTTTTATTTAAATTAAATAATTAAAAATTATTTTATTAAAATTTAAACATTAAAATAAAAAGTACACTGAACAATTAGACTTTTAGTAATGTTTGCATGGATCATTTGGAACAAACTTATTTTAGCTTGTGAAATAATATTGTCAGTTTTTGACAGCAGGAGTTCTGAGTAACCTCTCTAGTAGGGTTGTGCCCAAAGAAGCTAGACATAAAGTTTTATGTTGAGACTTGGTATCTTGCCACAGTCTAGTTAACATAGGATTAATATTTTCCTTTTCTACATAAAAATGTAGTTTTCTAAGGGATCATAAATTTTTCAACAGCAACTGTCTGATTTCTGACTGTAAAGAAAAGTCAAATTATTGGCTTGAGCTAACATTTTTAAACTCTGCCCTGCTTTGTACTTACTTAAAACGTCCCAACCTCAGAGCCCTTCCTCCGTGAATTAATCATGTGTAGAGTACATGGCGTTGGAATTTAGCTATAAATATAAATGAAATGGCTCCAGCTATGGCTGACTTCAAAAAAGCTAGAGCGATTTGCAGTTTTCAGGAAAAAAAAATAAGAAAGAGAAATTTGAAAGAAAAAAGAGGGGGGAGTTGAGAGGAGTGATTAAATATAATGGAGTCTTTTTGCATTAAAATGTCAGACTTGTGTTGAATATCAACTTTATTCCAGATACTCAGCAAACCAGTTTATAAGTTATACTGTCAAAGTAAAAAGAATTGAATGGCCTTTATCAGGCTCTTCCATTTCCTTCCCACTTCATGTATGGACCGGACAGTGAAAAGGATCCTACTCATTTGGATCATTGGGCCAGATAAGCACATGGCTGGTGTGGGGTCTGTCTCGTGCCATCAGGCCAATGGGTGTGTCAAGCTGGAGAGCTTTGTGAACAAGATGAGGGACTGAAATGAATACATGGTATCTACAAGGCCAAGGACACATACTTTATACTAGATTTTCCTTTCAGCAAAATATTTTGGATGAGTTTCTAGAAAGTACTTTCAGTTACATGGAGTCTATCTTCAGATCTGGTTGATGTCTTCACCTCTGCTCATGGATGTAGAACTGGAATTTGAATTTGGGGACCACACTGAGTTCAAGTTGTTACATTTGTTAGTGGGCAGGGGGATACACAAAGTATGCCATCTAGCCCTTAACTTAATCACTTAACTGTTCTGTGGATGAATGAGAACATCTATCTGCCTTTTGAGATCAGTAAGAAAAGCAGCCAAGATCAGCTGTCCATGTTCCAGCCACATGGCTTATATGTCATGATTCTGGTTAAGGATAGAGAATGCAGGCTATTGATATATTTATTCCACTCCAGAAATCCTTCTACCTAGGAACTCAGACTAGTAAGCAATGTTGAACACACTGTGCAAAGCAAAATGATAGAAGTTATGTTCAGAGTACAGTGGTAGCTAAGGAGAGAGCTGGAAGTGCCTGTTAAGTATGTCAAAGGTATTAGTTACTTTTCTGCTACTGTGATGAAACACCATGAACAAAAGCCATTTAAAGAAGAGAGGGTTTATTTTGGCTTACAGTTCTATAAGGATAAGAATTCATTATGGTAAGAAGGCATGAGGGCAAGCGGCAGGCACGGTAGCAGAAACAGAAGCTGACAGTCCACATCCTCTATAAGGACAAAGCAAAGAAAATGAGCCATAAGTAGGTCAAGGCCATATACTATCAAAGCCCAGCCCTAGTTACTTATTTCATCCCACAAGGTCCCCATACAGCACCATGAACTGGGAACTGAGTATCTAAATTCCCCAAGCCTATGGGAGGGCATTTCTCATTTAAACCACCGTATAAATATTAGCTACAAATACACTAAAATGACAGAGGCATGTGTTCTTCTCTTGAAGAGGATATAGAAGCAAGAGAAGCTCCAGAGATGACTCAGGTGGGGACTGGAACATGAATAGAATTCACTTATCTGGGTTCTGGAAGGAGGGGGGAGCAGTGAGGGAGTGACTAGTGTTGGTGAGCCAAAGTTTGGGGCCTCATCAAAGCTGATGGCATTCTCAAGGTCTTAAACTCATCCAGGGGCCCCTGAGCTGGTAGAACTAGATTTGATCTGAGTCTCAGAGACATCCCAGCATGGAGCCTTGTGCCCTCTGCTCTGCCAAAAAAAAAAAAAAAAAAAAATCCTTCCTTCTTTGGAGATTGTCACGTGTGACACTCCAGCATGAGCTGTCCTTTTTTTCTCATATAATGGCGTTATTGATATAAGATTCACACACTGTACAGTTCACCTGTTTAAACTGCCTGATTCAATAATTCCTACCATATCCATCTAGCCATGCAGCTATAGCTGTAAGCAGTTTTTAAATATCACATTATCCTCCCCCAGAGAGACTCTGTACTTACTATAGCAGTCACAGTTTGGACTCTCCTCCCAGCCCTTGGCAACCACTCTGCTATTTTCTATCTATAGGTTTTCCTGTTCTGGACATTTCACAGAAATGGAATCATAGTATGGATGTGCTCTCTTTCGACTTAGCATACTTAGCTTGTATTCATGGTTCACGTCCCTGTTGTAGTAACTATCTCTTCTTCAGTTTCTTTTATAAGCAAATAGTTCTTCGTAAGGCTGTAACACCAAGCATCCACCAACCTGATTGACAAGTGTCTGGGTGCTTTCTGGTTTGGGGCTACTCTGAAAAGTGTGCCTTGCTATGCACTTTTTTTATGTGGCTATTTGCATTCATTTCTCTTGTGTGTTCACTTAGCGGTGATATGCCTGGATGGTACGGTAATTCTCTTAGTGCCTGTCTTTATCACTGTGAAGCCCATGGATCTGTATGGATGCCTAGTGATTAGGTCTGGCTCTTTGATGGAGTTATGCACTTCTGACGTTAGATTATCCTTCTCCCAAGAAGCACGTCGTNCATGGAGACATCAAAACACAAGTGCCACCGTTTCTTTCTCAACCCTGCTTGGCATTCTGTAGTCAAAGAAATACTGTCAAAACTGGAGTTTGACAGCGTGTCAGATGTACTTCTCCCATGTCCTCAAGTCCTATGGGAGAACAAAGCATCTTCCAATGCAGCTACTGGATTTAATCATACCCCGCACAGTGAATTCCTATGTACACTACAGACAGCTGTGCAACGAAGGTGTTTGTAAACACTGAGCAACTGACAAGTTGGCAAAATATGGTCAGAAAACAACTCAAGGAGCAGTGAGTGAAAAGAACTGTTTCTCGAAGGAGTCACCATTGAAACTGGGAAAGAGTGTATTTAGGTACTATGTTTGCCCTTGCATAAAAGAATTGATTTTCCAAATGCATCTCTAGATTTCATCTCTAAGAAAAAGAAGCCCATAAATGAATTTACATTCTATACTGCACTAAGTCTTCTCATACACTTATTTGTATAGTGCACTTACTTCCTGGACAGCTTTTAAAAAAGAGATCACTAATTAATTACCCACTACTAAAGACAAAAATAGGCTTGTTTTAAGATGTCTATATGCAGATATGCAAAACAGACAAAATAGTTTGAAATCATTAGTTTGAAATAACTCCAAGGATTCTCAAGAATGATTTGTGTGATTTGCATACTCTTTCTTTTGAATCTTCCCTTTTGGTTTGAAAGCTGGGAAGGAATATGGGTATGGTAGTTTGAATGAAAGTGGTCCCATAGGCTCCCGTAGGAAGTGGCACTATTGGGAGGTATGGCCTTGTTAGAGTAGATGTGGTGTTGCTGGAGGAAGTGTGTTACTCAGGGCAGGCTTGGAGGCCTCAGAAGCTCAAGCCAGGCCTAGTGTGTCTCTATTCCCTTCCTGCTGCCTGGGGATCAAGATGTAGAACTCCCGTCTCCTCTCCAGCACCATGTCTGCCTGTACTATGATGATAGTACTTCCTGCCATGATGATAATGGACTAAACCTCTAACCTGTAAACCAGCCCCCAATTAAATGTTTTCCTTTATAAGAGTTGTCATGCATGTTGTCTCTTCACAGCAATAGAAACTCTAACTAAGACAATGGGTCTTGGGACCACTTAAATAAGAATTAGTACCAAGATGATAGTAAATTATTCTTCAGTGTTCTTTTCTGCCAGTTTGTTGCACGGAATATTTTGCTTGCATTGTCTTAATGACATCTTTATACTTCTCTGAGGAAGGAACTCTACTTTGTAGATGAAGAACTTAATCTCCAGAGCAGATATATCCCATCTCAGAACCTTGAAATTAATAACTAAGGGAATTAGAGTTGGAACACAAGTATGATGTGCTTCAAGCACTACCCATGTAGAGCCTCCATGGAATTAAGAGGGACGTGCCCATCCCTCAAGATACCTTTTCTCTATGTGTTGGAAGATTGTTGTGATAATCTCACTTTATAGACCAAGACAAATTACTGTCATTTACTGGAAAGCCATCAGAATGAATATGCCAATCTCTGATGCCGAGGATATGACAGACATCACTGCAGAGCACTAAGTAGGTAACCTACTCTAAGGTACAGGTGTTTAACCAACTTTGCCATTCAGCCAGAACATGATCACCAACAACAAACAAATTTTTCCTTCTTTAAACCCAGTATTTCCTTTTTATTTACCTCGAACCTAATGAAACATTGCTTTCATTTTGATGGCAATTAGCTGTCTTTTTATCCACTGGCCATTATGAAAGATTTACTCCCACCTGTGAGTGGTAGCAGGAATCCATACCCAATGTCTACTTCCAAGAGCTGAGCATTGGAAAAGAAGGCCCAGGAGTGATACTGGCACAGCAGTAATTTTCTTTTAGTCCTTAGTGTCGTTTGTTAGATTCTCTGGTTATATTTTCTCCATTTATCTCTCTGGCACTTTATCATCTTGTTACTGGGCATTTCATTTGCTGACTTCATTTTCTTACTAAGATCTCAATCATGAAATTCCTATGGAGCATTTTTTCCACTTAGTTTTTTTTTTAGAAATGGGCTTATCTACTATTATCTCTCCTTTTTGTTTGCTTTTTTCTTTTTCTTTTTTCTTTCTTTCTTCCTCTTCCTCCTCCTTCTTTGTTGAGACAAAAACATCACTCTAGTTCTGTAGCCCTGTCCTCCCACCCCAGCTTCCCAGTGCTAGGATTACAGGCGCGTGCTATCACACCCAGATGCTTACTTTAAAGCAAACAAACAAACAAACAAAACATCCTCTCCTTTTCTTTTACCTTACTCTCATTTCAGGGTGGTTCAGACTTCCTTCATGACACAAGGCTATAAGCACGACCATCCACTCTACTATAAGGGAGACTACGATTTCAGTAAAACAATTGGTTTCTCCAAGGCAGTTGGCTTTGGAAGGCAAGACCAAGTTTGAAATTGATAGTTTTGGGTGCTTAACCCTCCTAATCATCTGTTTCCCTCTTAGGCACCTGATCTTAAATTTCATCACACCATAGGTGGCCCCTTTACATCTTTGGTTTCTAGTCATCACTTGGTTTGTTGTTGTTTTCTTTTCTGATTAATGACATTTGGTATTAAGATAGACCCTTAACTGTCCCCACCTCACTGAATTCTTTTTTCTTTCTCCTCTGTGGTACTTTCGCAACTTTGGTTTACTCCTTCTGGACCTAAACTACTTGCTCTTTCAGCACAGCCACCCATGGTCCTGCACTCTCAATCACAAGCTTCAGTCTTTCCTTCTCTCATTTCCTGATTCATTCACAAGGATGAATACATTGTCTGTCACAGACACTCCTCATTTCTAACCTCCTGCCATCTCCTGAAATGAAGTATGCTCTTCTTGAAATGTCCTTTGTGGGTTATTTTTCTCCTAAAATACTGTCCGCTCATCAAATAATTAACATCTCCCTCTTCTCCTCCTTCCATCTTAAAATCAAATCTAAATGGAAAACGTCCCGTCTATTTCCAGCTCATCTCCTGCATGGGTTTTTCTTGTCCTTATAGCTTTCAACTTCCCATTATGATTTGGAACAGGTATTTTTTTCTGCCTTACATATATAATCACAGAGTAGAAAACTCTCTCCCTCCCTCTCTCCATTCCTCTCTCTCTTGTGTATACACACTCTTTCTTTCATACACACAGCCTCTCACATACTTACATACTCTCACATAGGTTCACACACATATATACACACACTTACACATTTATAGACACTCTCATACACACACTCCCTCTTTCTTACACACATACTCTTGTACACATTTTCTCTCAAGGCTCTCACCCACTCACACACATGTACTCTCTCTCTCTTATACATACACTTTCTCTTCCCCCCCTCCTCACCCCCACCAACACTAAGGCTGTTCATGCAGAACTCTTTGTAGGAAAGAACTTAAGTAATCAATATATTTGATGCTCTGTCCATCAACTACCAGCTCTAAGACCTGCCTGTTGCTTCATCTTTAGAGTTCAGTGTCCTGATATATACATTAAGAATAACCATATACCATCTAATTTGTAGATCCTCTTATGAGGACTGTATCCTACCACACAATAAATGGATATAATAGTGCCCATGCTTGGCAGTTTTCTATCATTATAACAAACATGAGATAATTTATATAAAACATTTATTTTGGAGATTCCAGTCCACTTTTTCTATTGCTTTTGGGACACTTACAAGTCAACACATAATGACAGGAACATATAGTGACCCATAACTGCTCATCACCCAAGACCATAAGGAAAGACAATATGAGAGAGCTCCAGGCANGCAATCTCTTCCAGAGCTGTGTCTAGAATAATCTACAGGCTTCCCACTAGACCCCTTCACTTTAAGGCTCCATACCTCACAGTAGCACCACTCTGAAGAGCTATCACATAAACATATGGACCTTTGAGGGACATTCCATAACCAAGCTTTATCAGTGCCTGGGAAATGACTGATCATAACTGGTCAAAGCCTGAGTACACTTATTGTGCTTCATCCAACAGACCTGGGTAACAACCGCAAAGACAGACGATAAACCTGGCTGTCTTCTCCTCCTTAAAAACTCAAGGTCTTTTCTGTAGCTGCCCTAACTATGCCAGCATGCCAGAGTATCTTTCATGTGCCAATGAACCATCTACAGACCATTAACTACTTAAAAGCCTTCAATTATGACAACAGCTGACGTCACAGTTGTCTATTTACTCATCTCTTTCCCCACTACATTATTAGCTCATCTATTTGCTTATTCTACAAATATTTTTGCACTTCCCCAAGAAAGAATACTTGCTCTCCTATTCCTGGTAGCATATCATGATCTTGAGAGACTCAACAGATGATCACAGTGATAGGTTATAATATTCCAAATGACAATGTACTACAAAAGAGAAGTCTATCACACACACACACACACACACACACACACACACACACACACACACAGTGTGTATTTGTATTTATATTCACATACAATATATAATATATATACATATACACATATATGTATATAATGGAGTAACATAAAATAGGTGTTTAACAAGAAGTGGTATCAGTGGATAGATGACTATTTGCATAATCACCCAACAAATTTGGGATATCATTAACTACCAAAAACCAAGTAGACAGCTTGTTCTGTTTGTCGTCTTTGTCTTCTACAATGCTTGTCACACCTGCATGACATGTTGCATCTACCCTTGCTTTTTGGTTTTCTGCTATTAGGTCAACACTAGGTTTCTGGTTACCTACTTGTTGAGGAAATAAATTTAATATGAAATGAATACATCATCTCAACATTTAAAAAATAAAACAATTGCTTTGGTCCCAGCACTTTCTGTATTTATTTTCTCTCACTGTAATTGGTATCCGTTTCTCATTAAATAATATCTGCTGCCAATTTGGTATTTGGAATATTACACCTGTCTTTAACTTTTGTTTCAGAGTTCTCTCTGAAGCCAAGTTACACCCATCCCAAATTTTGATAGACTCAATTTAACGTACTTAGCTTTAAATTATCTGGCATGGCAACAGAAATTTGGGAGCCATTTTTTTTCCTGCAGACAATGTTGGAAACACTCCAGTTAGAATTAATTCTCTGTGTCATCACTGAAAGGGAGAAATGTAAAGCCAATCCAGTAGGATTCTTTTTAATTTATCTTCCTCCTTGAGCAAACATTATCAAGCTTCTTTGCAGCTCTCTAATGCTGCTTTGGAATTTTATTTCAAAGTGAAGGATCCTAGAATGAATTCACGGTTGATTTGCATTATACGGATACCATGCATCCCAGCAATATCTGACAAATTCCAAGATGGAGGATGCTTACCTGTGCAAGTCCCTGTGATTGTTGCTACAATAGAGCATACTGTGCTAAACACACTATATGAATATGTTGCCCTGTTTGTATGGAGGGCAGGTAGATCGGCCGTGTGCAGTGTGGGTGGCCTACTTTTCTGTGCTAGGGCCCAGAATTGTGCTTTCCAAGCAGAAGTGATTCACTAGATAATGCTTGTTAAGTTGAATGGACCAGTGGGAAAGACTCAGCCTGTGATCATGCAGTGTGAAATGTTTAGGAGGTTTAGGAAGACAAAGAAGCAGTAAAAGTTAACTTGAACAATAGAAGAGTTGACACTTTGTATGATTAGAGCTGGCTCATCTGGGTTTGTTTGCTTGTTTGTTTGTTTAATTGATTGATTTTATTTTTTCCATTTAGTGAGTTCTCTAAGTTTTCCCTCTTCCAGAGATTTTCTACTGTCTTAGCTAAACGTGGC
>LZPO01046488.1:0-11146 GCA_001675575.1 Neotoma lepida
TCCTCCTCCTCCTCTCCTCCTCCTCTCCTCCTCCTCCTCCTCCTCCTCCTCCTTCGTTTCTCTGCATAGCTTTGGCTGTCCTGGAACTCACTTTGTAAACCAGGCTAGCCTCAAATGCACAGAGATCCAACTGCCTTTGCCTCCTGAGTGCTGGGATTAAAGGCATGCATCACTATGCCTAGCTTTAAATGTGTAATCTAGGCTGGCTTTGAACTCATGATCCTCCTGCCTCCAAGATGGCAATTTCTAAGTCCCGTAAAATACCAACAAAGGAGAGGAGAGGAAGAAGCAGAGCTTGGGAAAAAATAACTTACCCCTTAATGAGAGCAAGAATACCCTCCCCAGGCAAGGGAAAAGAAGTACAACTGAAGAGTCATATAACAATTCAACAAATTGTTTTGTTGTAGTAACCACTGTTTTGCTGTATTAATGAGAGTCACTGTTTGTATTATATTAAAGTAGTTAATTGGTTTCAAATAGATTTTTATATGTTGGGGGCAAGGAGGATGAGGGTGAATCTAAAAGGTTTAAAGAAGGAACTAACATTTTATTGAAAGTCTATTATATCAGTGATTTTACAGTATTTCCATCATTCAATCAATGTCATTCCTTTTTGGGTACTGTTACTAATATTTTACAAGTGAGAGACCTAAATTCCAAAGGAAAGCCATTCCCCTTGATCCATATTTAATTCTCTGAAATGTGGTGCCTTCTTGAAAACAATAAAAAAAAGCACCTCTGTTTGTCTCATTCTAGTTTCTGAGGAGTGATAAAGCAAGATCTCAGAATATGCAGAGGTAGGAGACACATCTTTTGAAATATTCCATGTATGGACAAATGTTATGCTTTCCATATGTGGAGGAAATTTTATGTGAGGAGTAGCACCTAGCATGAAATATTTATAAAATGAATCTAAAAACCTAAACACCTAGTCTATAGTGAGGTCTTTGAGAGCATCATAGTAAAGTCAAGAAATAACAGCAAGCTGCTACTGAATAAAATTCGGCTGCTCAAGTAATTTTAGGAGTGGCTATATTATATGGCAGTATAGCTCTCTGGGACCTTCCCAGAATTCTATCTCCTTCTTTCAAATGATTTACAGAATAAGTCTTCATTCTGCATTGCTTTTTATCGTACTGCAGTTCATGAGGCTGGAAGCTGAGTACCAGAGAAGTGTCATTATAGAAGGTGACCTTGATGAGCTGCCTTATCTCTGTCTAAATTGGGCTGAGAAATCACAGGTTCTGGTACTTAGGTAAGATTCTTTCAGAAAAAACAAAAAAAAATTATACAAATGCCATGACTAAGAATAAGATCCAAGTTCAAAAGCTTGAATAACTCTGGGTTTCATTAAGCCCTTTGGACCATATAAATATATTAATCTTATTAGGTTTATTTGATAAAAGAATATAGTTAAAAATCATCAGATGAATTCATGTATTACTTTCATAAGATTATACCTGAAACTTCTTTTTTTAAAGATTTATTTATTATGTATACACAAAAGGGTGCCAAATCGCATTATAGATGATTGTAATCTATCATGTGGTTGCTGAGAATTGAACTCAGGACCTCTGGAAGAACAGTCAGTGCTCTTAACCTCTGAGCCACCTCTCCAGCCTGTATACCTGAAACTTTTAATCTTTAGGGATTACATCTCCCAAAGTGAGAGTTGGTGCGTACTCTTCTGATTGTATAGAATTAAATAAATTATGTTTATATTCCCCCAACAATTTCCAAGTTGTTTCAAGATGTTCTTTTCATGTCTTCCATATTTGTAAGGAAGCATCTGTGTATTTTCAGTAAACCGGGTTTTTGTAAATTTCTTTAATTCTGGCTGGACTTTATTCAAAATTTAGATGGAATTCATTGTATGGGAAAAGTAGATACAAAAAGAAATTTTATGTTTAGAAGGAACATAGGAAAAATAAGCAGGTATTTATAAATACCTCTTTAAAAATACTTGAAACTTATTTCTAATTATAAAAATTATATAGAAAATTTGGGAAACAAGGAAAAATGCAACAAAAAATTAAAATTGCTACAATTCTACCACCTAAGTGCAGCACTCCCAAAATTTCCCATAGATAACCTTCCAGTTCTTTCTCAGATTGTCTATCTTCATAGTCCTTGATCTGAAAATATTCTTTGGAATAAAAATTTTAAACACTGTTTTTTTCCCTAAACAAGTACAAATAAATATTGCTTTTGAAAGAACTATTGGCTAAGAAGCTACAAGTCCATTTAACCCATCTAGTCTGCCTGATGGAGGCCACATGGTAATAATTCTTTGTTTTCCTTTTTAGTATAAAAAATTTAAAAGTCAACACTGTTCTCACAGATAATCTATGATAGTCAATTTGTGTTTCATAGAAAACAGCCCATACGCTGCATATGAACATAGAAGTGCAGGATCACAGATAGTTAGAAGAAAAGGAGGAAAAGTTAGAAACAGAAAGCAGGAGAAATAGGAAAAGACAAAGGTGCCTAAAATCACAGGACCATGTTTTCTGAAAAATTTTATGCTGAATAAAAACACATTTCAACAAGATGTTGGTTTGGTTATCTATTTGGTCTTACATAATATTTTCCTATTTTGAAACTTGATGCACTATCTTTTTAGCCATCTATTAAAATCAAAGGAAATATGTACAAGTGTCAAGATTTACTGGCTGTGCAACAGGAAGTAAAATCAATGGAATAAATGTAATATATAACCTCAGTAGGAAGTTAATTTGTTATAGGAAATTGTGGTGGTAAAATATAATGACAAATAATTACTGGTTTCCTCAAAGTTTTAAACTTTGTCACACAGAATGAAATTTGCTCACCAGTTCCACAATTATCTGGTGCTGTTGAGTTAACAAACCAATTCAGATATTAAAAGATCACAATCATGTAGAAGATGAATACCTAAAGGTAAAATTTCATTTTTGTAAAAATTACTAATAAAAGTAAAATAAATAGATGATTTTAGCTGACTCACCTTAAAGCCTGAACTGAAAAAAATCCTGCAGCTCCGCAGTCACAAGACTTTGGAGCCTCCTCCAACTGCAGCATCGCTCTTTCCATGCAGGAAGAAAAAATGGCAGTCATTTTCTTCAGGGTAGCTAAGGTAACTGTCTTGGGTTTTCCTATTGGCCCATCTGGGTTATTGATTGGCCTGAAAGCTGGATTTAGGAAAATTACCTTAGTACCTAGTACTCAGCCTTCAGGACGGGAAGTTTACACAGATGACTTGAGAACCAAAGCCAAGGCATCAAAACAGATCATTTTACATTGATGTTCTTCGAGAGAGCAGAAGTAAGTCTGATCCACTCTAATAAAGTGAGACTTTTAAAGAAATATTTTATTTTATGTGTATGGGTGTTTTGCTTGTATGTTAATCTGTATACCATGTACATCCAGTGCCCTCAGAGGCCATATGACATTATGGGATCTCCTGGGACTAAAGTTACAAATGCTTGTGAACTACCATGTGGGTGCTGGGAATGAAATCTGGGTCCTTTTAGAGTGCCATCAGTATGCTACCCACCATTTAACCTTTGTTCCAGCCCCTAGAGTGAGCCTTTAAAAATATGTCTTAAATGGTCTCCAAAGCTCCATTTTTCAATGGAAGACATGTAATTTTTCTTTATAGGCAGTGTAATGACTTCAGTGGGCCTGTGGGTGATAGTACAGCCACAAATGTGGCAGAAGAATGTACCTTATTTCTTATCTGTACTTTCATGTCTAACGCCCAGTTTGTTTTTTTACAGCACTGTGACAACAAATCTCATCTTTACTAGATGAATATTTGTTACCTTGAAAAATAAAATCTTAGCGTTTCTACTGCTGTGATAAAATGTGAGAAGTGGAGAAATCCCTGAGTGTATGAAGTTCCAACTATACCTGTATTGTTGACATGGGGGCAGCCTCAGACTTCCTTGGGGGTTCCTGATGTGGATGTAATAGTGTGTGCAGAAAATGTCCACCAAAGCTGTCTCTATCTTGAGTATTTATGGCCTGAAGACTGAACCTCTACAGAGAGAGTTCCTACTGAGAATAGCTAAACCTCTTCCAATGATCTAGCTCTGTACCACAAACCCCACCTCTTTATTTATCTGTACTGTTTGTAATAACCCTCCATCTCTGTCCAACTCTATGTAATAAACACACAGAGCTTTAGACTTGCTGAGGTTTCTCCATCCTAGGGCCCAGTCTGCCTGATTTCCAACTTTTCTGTGCCCTCATGTCTCTCTTTCTGTCTTTTTGTTTTCATTTCCTTGGTGCTCTAGTCAGGGTTATCCCTGGACCTGTGCTGGTCTTGGCAATAAAGCACCATGACCAAAAGCAATTTGGGAGGAAAGGGTTTATTAAGCTTATACTTCCATAACATAGTCCATCATCAAAGGAAGTCAGGGCAGGAACTCAATACAGAGCAGGAACCTAGAAGAAGGAGCTCCATCTCAGTGATGTTTACCAACACCTCAGTGAGAGGCTGTATTAGTTCTTAGAGATTCCCACCAATGTCAGAACCAATGGATTTCTTGAGACTGCCTGAGATCCCATCCTTTCTTCTGGGGTAGAATTCCTATGTCCTGTTCATTCCCCAGGTCTTATATCTCTAGGTCCTTTTTTTTTAACTACATCTCTCATGAACAACTGAATGCTGGGAGGCCAAGAGAGTTCAATAGTCCCATTTAGCTGGGTTCTAGGTTTGATATGAAGAAGAGATTCCCTCAGTTCCAGGCCAGGGATGCCCATGCTAGCTCCAAACACTAGGAGTTTTCTTTGTTATATTCTTCCTGGGCATAATGGTTCTAGAAGTAGACAATTGGAGTTGTGCTGAAAATAAAAAAGAGGAAGGGCATACCTAAATTCTGTACAAATATTTCATTGTAAAGACTCTGAATCCATTGGGACAGGGGGTAAAAAGATTATAAGCATCAGAGGCCTAGGACACCTGCTTTGAGAGTGTCTTTTATATGCGATAGGGAAACTATACCCATAAAGTCTCAACAGTATAGTGGCAAAAACAAGACCTAAAAAATGATAGCATCAATTGCCAATGTGGATGGAAGAAATTCATAAGATCCCACCCTGACATTAAAAATCACAGGTAATTAGTGACTCCTGAAAAACAGGAAATCAGTATGTTCCAGGGAAGAGCCTCTGATAGATGATTCAGCCCCAAGTAGTCAATCCTAAACACATATACATATAAGCAATACTAAGTGAACCCCGCAGTGTGTGTGTGTGTGTGTGTGTGTGTGTGTGTGTGTGTGTGTAACAATAATAAAGAATAAGAGAATATGAATTTGAGAAGGGGGCACAGAGTTCAAGATAGAGGGAACAAGCAAAGAAAATGATGTAAATACAGTACTCATATAAAAAAAATCTCAAAAAGAGATGGCTCAGAGGTTAAGAGCACTGACTGCTCTTCCAGAGGTCCTGAGTTCAATTTCCAGCAACCACATGGTGGCTCACAACCATCTGTAATGAGATCTGGCGCCCTCTTCTGTATACATAATAAATCAATAAATCTTTAAAAAAATAATAATAAATAAGATATAAAAATAAGTCTCTGGCTCTTAAATTGTGTACTGGCTAGTTTTACGTCAACTTGACACAAACTAGAATTTTCTTAAAAAAAGGAAACCTCAATTTAGAAAATGCCTCAATAAGGTTCAGTTGTAGGGCATTTTCTTAATGCCATTATGGGTGGTGCCATGGGCTGGTGGTCCTGGAGTCTATAAGAAAGCAGGCTGAGTAAGCCATTGGGAAAAAGACAGTAAACATCACACCTCCATGGCCTCTGCTTCAACTCCTGCCTCTAGGTTCCAGCCTTGCTTGAATTCCTGACCTAGCTTCCTCCATTGACAGACCATAGTCTAGAAGTGTAAGTAAAATAAACCCTTTTCTCCTCGAGTTGATTTTTGTCATGGTGTTTTATCACAGCAACAGTAATCCTAACTAAGACAAATTGTTTATAGATAAATTTCCATCAACTGTCTAGAGTCACTTAATTGTAGTATCCTTATTAGAGCTAAACTTCTTAAAGATGCTCAAATTCTAAGGACAGGAGAGACACACAGGGTTATATAGAGATTGTTTACAAACTTAGGAGGTTGGAATTAAGGCATTGAGTGCCTGGGAAGGGGCATAGCTTCTGGGTCTTCTGTCAACTGGCATTGTTTAAGAGTCTTCCCATAAGGCCTTCTGTATAAACGCTAGAAGAGACTCAGAAACAGAGTACGACACTGACATCTACCTTGATAAATTCCTCTTCTGCATCATTTTTACCTCTGTATTTCTAACCCTGAATGATACATTATTTATTTTCAAAGAATAAATAAAGAGCTTGTGCCCTTTTCACTATATTCAAAGCCAGTATGTAGCAACTTTTCTTTTCTCTGAATCTAATATTCTTGCTTTCCTCTTACAAAGAAGTTTATGATGAAGGACTGCTCAAGAGAAATAAAATAATGCTCCCATTAAAAATTATTGACTTAATTACATCTAGAAAACCCATTTCAAGAAAACATGTTTACATATTTGGGAGATCCAGACAGTGTTTGGGAAGAGGGGTAGTAAGTCTACCTATGACAGCCAATATCTAAATTTGTCCTCCTCCATGGACAGAGAGTCTAGACAATTTTCAGCTGTGAGGGTAATGTTCTTGCTGGGATGTAAACCTGACAGAAGTGAAAGAGCTAAAGGGTATCTTCCAAGGGTGGGTGGGGGCAGTGTCTCAGCATCTAGCACTCAGGGTGTGCCAGTTCCCCAATCCCCTTGATTTGGTACAGTGTTCACACTGTTAGTGAATCCAGTTTTACAAACCCAATGTCTTCTGTTTTACCGTTTTCAAAGAAAAGACTAGCAGGCATAATGTTTCTTCACCATGGCATGGAAAGGAGCATGAACACAGGGACCCCCACATCTTTCATGTTCTAATGGCCCTCCTTGACTTCTGGGTCCAGAGGCATCTGGTATTACACTTGGGAGTCTTATGAGGTTTCTCAGATGTAAATCCTATTATTCCTCAATTACCTCCATTGACAGTGCCATATCATCATATTTCTTAGTTTTGTTAGTTATATATAATCAAAGTCTTCATACACTCAAAAACATACTGTTGTTTCCTCCCCTCATAAGTCCATATTTGTAGGTGTGTGTCTTTCAAACAACTTTTAATATAATTAAGCATGCTTTTAAGTAAAATTGGATGGATTTGTACATGCATATGCATTTATTTTCATCTTAATACTGAAACATTTTATTTGAAAACATTCAGTTAAGTTCCTTGATAGAGCACAATGTCATTTTTGACCCATGTGGCCAGACAAAGGCCCTGTTCCCTATGGCTTTCCAGTGGGAAGGAATTGCATAGGCCACTTGCTCGGTTCTTGGAAGATGAACAAGGTGGCTGTTAGGCTGAGTCTCAAAAGCTGAGATGAAAGAAGGAAGTCACCTGCTGTGTATCTTGTCTAACTTGGTCATGTCCTCCTCTTACCTTTATCTCTTTTCTATCCCTAACTTGTTTTGAACTTGAAAAAATTAGTTATTTTATTGTGTTTGTGTGCACATATACATGAGAATGTAGAGAACAGAAGAGAAATCTCAGGAGTTGGTTCTCTCCTAATACCTTGTGAAACTGATGAAATTCAGGCCATCAGGCATGTGCACAACCACCTCTACTCACTGATTTTATTTTATTTTTGAGACAAGGTCTCATTTGTTTGAGGCTGGCCTTAAGCTTATATGTATCTGAAAATGAACTTGAATTTTTAATCCTTTTACGTCTACCATTGAGAATTGTGATTACAGATTTGTAATCCCACACAAAGATTTATGTGGTGTTGATGACTGAATACAGGCTTCATGTATGTACATATGGCAAGTACTTTACCAGCTGAGCTATGTCATTAGCTCGTGTTCCAAATTTCTTCCCCTATATTGTTCCATGGTCCCATGACTTGCTCTATCTCCTTTTTCTTTGTTGCTTGGTAGTATTTTGCAGTCTCAGCCATAATAAATCTTTTCCAACAGCACTTGACTCCTGATTTACATCACCTTAGGTCTAAGAGTTTGTGACTAAATATAATATTTATACAATCTTGTTATTTCTGTTTTATAGATTCAGAAACTGACCTGGAGAGGGCAAATAGACGTGATCAAGAACACAGAGCTCTGAACCCAAGCCATCAACTTTAGAATTCACACATTACCATTGTCTATTGACCATTTACAAATTGTATCCACATGCCAACAGTTTTCTGAGATACATAAATCAGTATAAGTAAATAAATTAATAGATATCACTTAACTCTCATTTTACACATGGATCAAGCTAAAAGGGAAGGTGTTGCAGAACTGAACAAGAAAATTAACAGCTTGACCCTAATGGAGACATATAGAATCCCAAATTATTCCATGTAGTTCAGGCTGGCCTTGACCTCACTACGTAGTTGAGGATAACTTTGAACTCCTGATTTTCCTGCACTTTTGAAAACATATGTTTAAGTATGTGGAATATTTATAAAAATCGTTCATAAAACAAACCTTAATTTTTAAGTATTAGAATATAGATCACTTTCCATGAATATAATACAATTAAATTTAAAACAAATAGGCAAAAAACTCATGTATTGTGGAGTTAGAGCATGAAAACAAAACTTTTGGATCAAACAACAGATCATAAGGAAAACTAGAAAATATTTATTGTGAGAACTAGATGAAGTCATGAGTGAATGTCTATTATTGACATGAGCATAGCCATGTCAAGATTTCCAATGCATTAGACCCATGTTTATCAGTGCTTACAAATGTTGACCTTTAGCTAAGACCTACACACACAGAACCCATCAACTGAGATTTCTTCCCAGATAACTGCAGCCTGAGACTGCTCCCCTACAGGAACCTCCTCAGTTGTGTTGTGTATGATAAATGCACTGAGTTTCCAGTCTCTATTACAGCATGTGGCATACCCCATCCCAGCTTTTCTGTATATGTGTTTGTTGTTTCTTCATGCAGCCACCTTGTAAACCAGTATGAAGAATTTTGGTTCCATATGATGCAGCTATACCTCTCCTTGTCATATTTCAAAAGACTTTGTATTCTTCTCCAGAGATACTTGATCAGTAGTTATTGCTGCTCAATTTACAATACCTAGGAAACAGAAGCAACCTGAATGTCTGTCAACTGAATGATTAATGGAAATGTGGTAAGTAAGTAAGTAAGTAAGTACACACTATGGAACAATATTCAGGTGCAAAGAAAAATGGAATAATGAACTTTTAGGTTAAAAACACAGGACTAGGAAAGATAATATTGAGTAGGTAAACCAGACCAAGAAAAAATATACGTCACATGATCTTTCTCATCTAAGGCTCCTACCTGCAAATCTTCAGATATGAGTACATATCATAGAATAAGTACAGAAACCAGAGAAGTAATAAGGGACCATTGCCAGGGTAGATGGGTTGTGTTGCAGGTCACCCTATCTGGACACTCTTTGGGGGAGGGAATAAGGTGTGGCATCAATGACACAGACACCAGGAGTCAGGTGAAAAGCAAGTAGCAGAATCATTTATTGCAGATATGTGACAAATCTATAACCCCCCTCCCAATTTCCTACTGGCAGCCAGAGACTCTCTCAGCTCTGTTGTCTTTCTTTCATTGGTCCTCAGCATTCTGATGGTCATGCAACACCAATCACCAGGTGCAGCAACAGACTCCAAATTGGCTCAGTGGGAAGTAGCTAGCATGCATGCCCATGCGCACTACCCAGAACAGGGCAGCTGCAGCTCTATCAGGATAGCTTGCTGAGCTCCTCCTAAATATACACCTTTTTGTTTATTTTCTTTGGCAGCACAGCAGGAGCCAAGGTTCTATTCCTCAGCCTTGTTGTCTCTGCCTCAGAGAGCATCCAGCATAATGGACTGCGCCTGTCTTAGGTTGTCTGCCATACAGAATCTTATCTGTCACTGACTACCAGCCCTCTGGGAAGCACGCCAAAGTGGAGGGAGCAGCAGTTATGCAGCAGCCTTATGTATTTCCATAAGCCAAGCCTGTATAACCTCATGGGGAGACCCACACTCAGGAGACTCTAGCACGATGAGCACCTGGATGGTGGTCTTGTTGATGGATAGTTGTCATGACACATGCTGTAACAGACACTTGAAAATGATAATTATTAACAGAAAGGCCAAATGTTCTCAAAGAGTGTGTTAGACTCAGGTGTGAGGGGTTTAGTGAGGGGCTTCAATGGTTCATTAGGCCATGACTGTA
Organism: Neotoma lepida; assembly: GCA_001675575.1. Classification (NCBI taxonomy): domain Eukaryota; kingdom Metazoa; phylum Chordata; class Mammalia; order Rodentia; family Cricetidae; genus Neotoma; species Neotoma lepida. The sequence goes on from LZPO01046488.1 coordinate 10,273, forward strand.
TGCACATACAGTATCTCGATGGAGAGTGGTGTTTGGGAGCTGATCCTGGGTCCCACCTCCTAGAGGATCAGCCCTTATTTGGAGGCACAGGACAAATCAAAACTGAAAGATGTACCTCCCTAACTGGACAAACAGACAAGGAAAGGGAAAGGGAGTGGGGATCCCAGTGCTCACCTCTGAAGGGACTAAAAACATAAAACATAAAGGAGCCAACTCAAAAAACAATCACCAAGCAGAGGGCATTGAACCATGTTGTGGAAGAAAGGGGACATATAGAAGAACAGTGATACCTGCATGGGCACCAGCCCTATACTGGGTGCCATGCTTTGTGGGTCACCCTATCTGGACACCCCTTGGAGATGTGTGAGAAGGCATGGTGTCAATAACACAGACACAAGGAGTCAGGTGAGAAATAAACAGCAGACTCATTTATTGCAGATATGGGACAAACCTATATACTCCCTCCTGATTTCCCATTGGCAGCCAGAGACTCAGCTGTGTTGTCTTTCTCTCATTGGCCCCCCAGCATTCTGATGGTCATGCATCACCAATCATCAGGTAAAGCGGCAAACTTCAAATTGTCTCAGCAGGAAGTAGTTAGCACACATGCCTATGTGCACTACCTGGAACAGGGCAGCTATAGCTCTATCAGGCTAGCTGCCTGCACTCCTCCTAAAGGGTTGCAGGAGCAATAGAAATAGGAACAACTGGACATGGTAAAATGGGATAAATGCTGGGCCCTCTAATTATGGAGTGGGCAGTAAATCTAGAGAGATGAATGATGAGGATGTCTTTCTGTATGCTGTGAATATGTGTTGCTCTGATTGATTGATAAATAAAATGCTGATTGGCCAGTAGCCAGGCAGGAAGTATA
>LZPO01046492.1:0-11095 GCA_001675575.1 Neotoma lepida
GTACATGGGAAAAAGGCAAAATTTCAACTCTCTACTCAGTCCTCCCTTGTGAACTCTGCACTGAGTTTCAATGCTTCCATGACATTTCTGGGTGGGAAATGAATGATCATCTCTGAACAGAACTCTTGAATTCCCTTCTCAATATTCCAGCACCTGGTCTTGTTCATCATTCGACCTCATATTTTTATTGATTGTCACCACCAATGTCCAATTCCCTTATTGAAGTTCCCGTGATTTCTTTAGATTTCACCCGTTCTCTGACACACTGTTGTAGCCACTTTGGGAGTGAGACCTCTTCATCTCAGCTTGAAGAAAAATTTCAGATCCTTCGCTTTTGCTTTAAATAAACCCACACTACCTGTTTTTCTTCCCCTTTCTGGTTCACCTGAACTATTGAAATATCTTCCTAACTGGTTTTTTACCTTCCTTTGCTCAGTACAGATCAGCAACTCTCTATGCACCTGCCAAGCAGACGTATTCCCACTGAAAAGAATGTCTTTCTCTGGTCTGTACCCTATCCTCATCCNGCTTTCAAATAAAATAAAAATCCAAGCTTCTCATATGGTGTTTTCAGGCTCCTTTCTGATCTGGTCCCTATGTCCTAGATCTCATCTCCCATTACCTTCCCTCCAGCACACTGTGATCCTGACAAACTGGTTTTCTTTCTATTGCTCAAACCCCTAAGTTCTCTTCTATGTTGAGGCTTTTGCAATGCCATTCCTTCCAGCTGGCTCCCTCTATCTTAGACATTCACACTGTGGGCTCCTCCTNCTGAGTCAATCTCAGTTCAAACATCGGAAGATGTTTCCCTGAGTCGGTGATGACCATCCCACCTGGTACAAGCCTTCAATCTGATTTCAATCTCTTTTTATATCACCGTGTTTTGTATTTTGCCAGCAAGCATCTCTATCTCATGTTATCTTATTTATTTTAGATTTCATTTATTGTCTTTCTCAATTCTTGCTCAACTACAACATGAATTCAAGAGGAACAAAACTTCTCTTCATGGAGCTTGAGGAGATGGTTCAGTGGATAACAGCACTCACTCTGCTAATGTGAGGATCTGAGTGGGAACCCCAAGCACTCACAGAAAAAGCTCAGCATGACTTTTCATGCTAATGGCTCCAGTGTTGTGGGGTAGAGACAGGCAGATCACGAACTCTCCCTGGCCAAAAGCAGTGAGCTTTTGATTCAGCAAGAGATGCTGCCTCAAGGCAAAATGTAGAGATGACAGAGGAAGATACATAGTATTCTGCTCTGGACTCTATGTGTGCTCAATACAGGCATAGGCATCCACAGACTCACCTGCATGCAGCATGCACACACACATACACACACACACATACACACACACATACACACACACATACACACACACATACACACATACACACATACATGCACACACACATACACACACATACACACTCACACACACACACACACAATTTTTAAGAAATTAATTGTCTACATGTTCATTGTTCTGTCTGTGGTGTTCAGCATTTGATCTGTTATAGAGTAGGTCCCCAATCCCAGTTGTTCATTGACTAGATGACTTGGATTCAGAAGTTCTTAGAATTGCCTCAGCTGAAAAACTTATTGAAGATAGTTTTAAGTAGGGCAGGTATCAAATGGGTTTGTAAACATGGCTTCAAATATTGTTCTGTTACTTTGAATATATTTTGGAATAAAACAAAAATAAACAAATAATTGTGTGACTTTGGACTTGCACACCATAAAAATCAAACAAACAAAAGCAACAACAAAACCAAATAAATAAATAAATAAATAAAACCAAGATGCAACTTAAAAGCAAGCCATTCTAACCAAGTATGAGTCTCAGTATATGTTTTTTCTAGGGTCGGGAGCTCTACTGGAACAGGCTCCCATTATTGTCTGACAGCTGGCTTGCTTCTTCCTCTCTGACTGCACAGCAACCTTCAATGGTTTTGCTCTAGAAGCTCCTTTCTCAGCCCCTGCTGCTCCTTCCCTTGTCCCTATCTGAGTCACCCTCAACTCAGGTTGCAGTGCATTGTTACATTGTTCAGCCTAGTCAGCAGAGCACACAGGGCTGTATAAAAGCCTGGTTTTATAACTTCCTAGATGGAGGGCTTGAAGCAGAGGCTTAGCCTCCTCCTACCTTCAGTGTTCTCCCATGTCAGAAGGAGATGATGCAGTCCATTTTGCAGAGCGGTTGTGAGCAGGGGCTGCTCTCGGTACTTATATTCGAATGCTTTGTGCATTTGAGGGGATGCAGGACTTAATGAGTACATCCTTCAGCACTACACCTATGACATGACCTTTTTCTAAACCCACTCACTGTTCTTGGAAATTCAACAATTCAATTTAAGCACAGTGAGTTTTCATTCTAAATTACCAGATATTTCATGAATGAGTATTGGTATTTTCTTCTGTAACAAAAGCTAGATAGCTGGAGAACACACTCCCCAAAAAACTAGAATTTATCATACATTCTTTGTTAAGTTGTTTTTAAGCTTAGACTAATAATAGTTTCTACCCTCTGTGAACTGCTTTACATTTTACTGTTACTATTGTTATTACTGCTACATTACTACTTTTGCTATTACTTTTGTTGCTGTTGCTACTCCTGCTATTACTAACAGTAGATAACATTTACTAAGTATTTATTATGGGAAAGGAAATGAGCTTTACCTTTTTTATGTGCTACCTTGAGTCAAAGCACAGCAGCCAATGTAGGAGACAGGACTTGTCATGGTTAGGAATGCGGTTTGGAGGCCAGACTTCCTGGCTTCGAATCTTTGTTAATGACTAGGTGAACAGTTCTAGGAAGCTCCCTACGATGGTGAATCTTCACTGTAAATGACTGAATTCAGAACTACCTAGGAGACTACCTTTGGGTATGTCTGTGAGGGAATCTCCAGAGAGGTTTAACTGATGTGGGAAGACCCATGTTGAATGTGGGCTGCACCATTTTGCAGATTGGGCTCTCAGACGGAACAAAAAGGACAGAAGAGAATGCCAGCTGAGAAGTGGCATTCATGACTCCCTTTCTTTTGCAATTTTAGACACAGTGTTACCAGTTGTCTTATACCCTTACAGCCATGTCTTTCCCACCAGGATTGACTGTATCCCCTCAGACCAAACAAATGCTTCCCTAACTTGTTTTAGCCAAGTGTTTTATCACAATATACATTCATGCATGTGTACATGCTTGCAAACTCATGTATACTACTACTACCACTACTACTACTGCTGCTGCTGCTGCTGCTGCTGCTGCTAATTCTTTCTACTGTGGTTGGAGTTATCCCTCTCCACATCCTTCTACACTCCTCTGTGTTTCTATAGTATGGTCCTTTCTGCTGCTCCAGTGTGAGTCTCTTGTATGATAATAGTCATTAGCCTCCTAGAATTCTCTACTAGGTTGGGCACTTCTGTAGAGCAAGGGCCAAGCCTTGTTCACCATTATTCTGTATCACCTAGCAGAGCCTTGATGTATGATTAATCTGTTTAGTTGCCATTTGATAAATGGATAAAGGGCTGGATCATTTTAGTTTGTGCATGAAACCAAACTTTCTGCTAACTTGCTATAATATTTAGTGCTTATAAAAAAGTCTCAAATAGTAAAACACATTCCTTCTTTCTTCTTTTTCCAATCCCTCCTTTCTCCCATGGACCTAACCATCTTCATGTCTCCATCACAGATAGAAGATTGAGACATGATTGTAAGCAAGCTGCCTGAAGTCATATACTGTCTTTATGAAGGACTTTAAATCAAGAAGTTTGGACTTTCCATTCCTAGCTCTGTAGAGCATGCTGACTTAGTAACTACTGTATGCATTCAGCTGCAATTTGGGAAATTAATTGAATACTCTTGAATGGCAAAGCTTGTGTTATAACTTTACCTTGGAATGGCATCTTACCATCACAGGGAGAATTTAAAGCCCCTTCAAGGGACCCCTAGTGGGTTCAGTACTGACTGCATCCCTAAATATGTCTGTGAAATTAAAAATTATATAAACCGATGTATTTAGGTTCCTGCTGCCAACGTTTTTAACTGTATGATTGACTCACATCAATGTGGGGAAATTTCCAGTTAATCTTTTATTAGTGTGTTCTTATTTACAATATAATGTTCCAAATTTGCTAGCACTGTATGAACCCAGTAACCAAGGGAACAATAGGTACTCTTTTCTTTCTAGCTGAAGATCAGTTTCATTTTTTAGAAGATTGAGTACACAGATACACGTTATTTTCATTATGAGAAGTATATTAGTTACTTTTATGTTTCTGTAATAAAATACAAAGATCAAGGCAACTTAGAGAAGTCAGAGTTTGCATGGCTAACAGTTCTAGAAGGATAAGAGCTCATCATAATGGGGAGGCATGACACCACCTGGCAGTAGCAGGAAACTGAGAGGTCACATCTTTAACCACAGCAGGAAGCAGGGAGAGTGAACCGGACTTAGAGCCAAGCTATGAAGTCTCAAAGTCCACCCCCAGTGATGTTTCTTCTAGCAAGGCAGCGCTGCCTCCCAAAGAGAGATACCAGCTGGGGACCAAATTGTTCAAATAATTGAGCTTATGGGGGCCGTACTCTTTCACATTGTCACAAAAGGTACAAAGTATGGCAGGAATTTTAGAAAAAGGAAGAAAACAAGTCATTTTTAATCTTGTGAGTTTAGCACAGTTATTTCTCCATGTTGATTGTTTTCCATATTTATTCCTCCTGTTTATTTTTTCATTATATTCATTATAATAGCACAGTTATAAAGCTATTTCTGTGTATACTTTTAGAGTTTCAGTGAATATTTCCTCTTCTGTTTCAAGTACAGTAGAGGTGGCCACAATATTTATTTACTATTGGTGAGTATTCATTGTAAACAGTGTTGGGTTTATAAAGACCTTTCTTTCAAGTATGATATCCTTCAATCATAGTCACATGCTTCCATTTCCTTCTCTGATTGTTCAATACCCCTTAGACCTCTTGTTAATCTTTCTTCTCCCAGTCTCTTCTGCTTTATTCTCACATACACATCTATACCTATATCTATACCATCTGTATCTACCTATGCTCTTACTTATCTATAGAGCATTCCATGACCCATAGATAAAGGAACATGAATTATTTATCTTTCTGTGTCTGGTTTGTATCACTTAATGAGATATCGTCAGTTGAGTCAAGTTTCCAGAAAATGACATAATTTTATTCCTCATTGTCGATGAACAAAAATTTATTGTGCATATAAACCACATTTTTCTGTATATATTCACCTGTTGATAGATACCCAAGATGACGTACAACTTGATTACCACAAATAGAGCAGCAGTGAACATAGATATGCACTCATCTCTGTGATGTGTTGACACACAGTGTTTTAGAAATATACTAAGAAGTGGTTAGAGCTGGGCTATATGGTAGTTGTACTTTCAGTTCTGTGGACAATCTCCATACTGATATCTATGGTGGTTACATCAGTTTGTATTTCTACTAGCAGTGTAAGAGTTTCCTTTTCTCCATATCTTTGTCAGCATTTTTTTCTTTTAAAATGTTTTTAAACAAGATTTATTTACTTTATTTTAGGTGTGTGTGTGTGTTTTGCCTGCATTCATATATATGCATGCAGTGCCTATGGAGGTCAGAGGAGGGCATCAGATTCCCTGAAAATGGAATTACGATGGTTGTGAGCTACCATGTGGGTGCTGAGAACTGAACTCAAGTCCTGTGCAAGAGTTCAAGAGCAACCAGTGCTCTTAAACACTGAGCAATCTATCTAGCTCCCACAGTTGTTTTCTTGATGAGGGCTGTTTTAATGATGGAGTTAGATGAAGTCTCAGTGTATTAATTTGGATTTCCCTGATGGCTATGGATATTGAGTATTTGTTTATGTACTTATTCACCATTCTTACATCACCTTTTGAGAGCTGCCTGTTCATTACACTAGCCCGTTTATAGATTAGATGTTTAGTTTTTGAGTTCTTTATGTATTTGAGACACTAACCCTCTGTCAAATGTATACAGGCAGAGATTGTCTCTTACTCTGTGGAATCTCTCTTTACTCAATTATTTCCTTTGTTTTTTTTTTTTTTTTTTAAATTCCATTCAATCCAGTTTGTCAACTTGGTGTTCTGTGCTGAGCTTTTGGCAGCCTTTCCAGAAAGCCCTTGCTTATTCCTACATCTTGAAGCAGACTCCTGCTGTTTTCCTCCAGTAGTTTTAGCGTTTCAGGGTTTAAACGAAAGTCTATAATTCAGCTGATTTTTGTACACAGTGAAATATACAGATCTAATTTCGCCCTTCTAAATGCGACTAACCAATTTTTCCCACATCATTAGTTGATGAAATTATCTTTTCTTGAATGCATATTTTTGGAATCTTAGTAAAATAGAAGGTGACCATAGCTGTTGGGTTTACTTCTATACCTCTTATTCTATTCCATTGATTTGTATGTTTATATTTGCACTAATGCTATGGTTTTGTTACTATTGCTCTATGGCATGACCCTAAGTCAAGGATGGTGATACTTCCAGCATTAGTCATTTTTCTTAGGATTGTTGACTACTTGCATCATTTTTTCTTACATATGATTCTTAGAGTTTGCTTTTTACTATTTCTATAGGGAATGACATTGGAGTTTTTGATGAGAATTGAATTCATCTATAGATCAACTCTGGTAATATAATTTTCTCTTAATACTACTTTGTCAAATTATAAATATTGGATTTAAAAAATCATCTTCCAGTTCTTTATTTGATATTTTAAAAGGTTTATACTACGGATCTTTTACTTCCTTAGAAAAAGGTTTGTTCCTAGTCATTTTTGGTATTTGCAGGTATTGTAAGTGGGGTTATTCTCCTGATTTCTTTTTCTGTGTGTTCATTAACAGTATACAGAAAAGCTACTGATGTTTGGATGTTGGTTGTCACTTTCTTGAATGTGTTTACTGGTTCCTAGAGCATCAAGTGGAGTTTTCAGAATCTTTCATTGATAAGATTTATATTTTCTATACATGGGGATAATTTGACTTACTTTCCTATTCTTACATGTTTTATTTTTTTCTCTTCTCGTATCACTTTAACCAGGACTACAAGGATTATATTTAATAATAGTGGGAAAGAAATAAAATTAAATGTACATAGTAGTAAGTTTAGGAGAAAAGGAGGTTTGGAGATAGTGGAAATGTTTATGTTTCTCCTCTATAATTGGATTTCTTCCCACTGGAAAGAGAGGGTTTGCTGGTTGGTACTAGTCCATCAGTAAAGGACTTTGGACTCTGCATCCTGTTCTGTTCTGCTCTGATGCTTCTTATTTTACATTGCTACAGATACTAGTGTTTTTTCTATCATTATCCACCTATTTTTTTCTTTTTTTTATTAAGAGAATTTTTTTCATTTTACATACCAACCACAGATTCCCCTCTCCTCCCTCCTTCCCCCCAACCAACCTCCTATTCCCACCTCCTCCAAGGCAAGGTCTCCCATGGGGAGTCAGAGAGCTTGGTATTACCCACCTATTAGAACAGCTGTTCTCGAACTCCCCTTGGTTTATTCCTTGACATTTGAAAAGACCACGTCCTGATGTCAGTCACTGTCTTTGGGAGTCATTACCATAATATTTAAGTGGTTAAATGGTACTCTCATAGACCATTGCTAACTTTGTAGTTCTCCTTGTAACTATGACTCCCTATATCTAATTTTTATTTCAGTCTCAATGATAAAGCACACAAATTCTGACTCTTCTCTGTCATTGATTCAAGCTTACAATATTATCCCACTGCTAGCTTTGAGATTCCCTGGCTTTCATTATTTGTAGAGTAAAGTGACTTAGAAACTTGATGAAGAAAGCATTTCATATAATTTCATCATTGTTTTTAGATGCAGAGACTGAGGCTCACTCTAAAATGCTATAGACATGGTTGGGAAGGCCAGAGTTATTTTTAATAAAAATAAGGATGCCAGTGTACCATGACTGTAGCTAGAGAGACAGAAAGGTTATAAGGGCAGACAGATATGTATGTGTATGCTCACGTAGTACATTATGGTCTCCCATCATAATGTGGGGTTTGATCTGATGAGATAGAAGGCAGCACATGTTTGCTTTTCCCTATTGAGGACAGAATGTCGGGGGACGGGCTGGAATGCAGGACAACTACCACAGGCAGTTTCAGAAAAATATATAGATAAGAGATAGCAGTTCAGGTTAGATGATAGCATGAAAATAGCTCAGGACTTGGGGTGGGGGGGTCAGTTTCTACTTACATTATCAGGGCTGAAAGATAGTATTTTCTGGCGGATTCCACATGGAATATAAGGAGGGAATGAAAACAAGAGAATGCATGGGAGAGGCTAGCAGGAGGGAAAAAAAGGAAGAAATGATACAAGTATATTATAATTTCAAGAGGTACTATAAAATAAGAAGAGTTGCTTCCATACATTTCTGAACTAAATGACTGAAGACTTGGCTGAAAGACATGAAAAACTTATGAAGATATTGATTGGGGTGTAGAAGGTAGGAAGGGGCTAAAATCAACAACTCAAAAGTACACCAGTTCATTAGATTTTGAGTAAAAATGTCAATCAAACCAATTGTTGAATATGCAAGTGTACAGTAAACAAGAAAGCCAGAAATAGACATTGGGAGATTTTGAGTGTTAGATGATGCTAAATGTCATGAGTCTAGATGGGATCTCCATGGGGGTTGGAGTAGACTAGAAAGAAGAATGAAGTCTCCTCTTTGAGGAGAAATGTAGGAGCCAGGCAAGGAAGCAAAAATTACAAATCTCAGAGCCAGTGAGAAAGTTCGGTAATTAAAGCACTTGCTGCCAAATATGATGGCATTCAATTCCAAGACCCCACATGATGGAAGATAAGAGACAACTACAAGGTTTNGCTGATCTCCACACGTGTATAGTCACATGCACACACACAAACAAATGTTTGAATTTTTTTTGAGATTTTATTTGTCTTTGAGATTTACGTGTATGAGTGTTTTACCTGCATGTATGTCTGTGCGCCATACACACACAGTGCCTGAGGAGGCCAGAAAAGGGTATTGAATACCCTGGGACTGGAGTCACCAATAGTTGTTAAGTGCTATGTTGGCACTAGGAATTGAACCTGGGTTCTCTAGAACAGACCATGTTCTTAACTGCTGAGCTATCTCTCCAGTACATAAAAGAGTTTTACATTTTAGAAACAGATCTGGTGGTGTGTAATGGCTGCAAAATATCCCATCCTATAGAGGGAGTATAACTGATGGAGTCACTATTGAGAAAGAGCATTAGTCCCATTATGTAGCTACTAACAACTCTTGACTTCCGACAATGCTCCTTTGTATTTCCNTGCTTTGTGCATAGACACTGGCTATATATGAGGACCTGGAAGGTGGTTGCCCTAGTNGAAGCCTTGGGAACACCTCATTAGGTATCTGACTAACCCAGTATTTCTTATAATTTATTATAATTAGACTTGAATGTAACCTTTACATTGTCTCCTACAAGAGAGAAACCCTTCCAATACAATCCAATAAGGTGTATTAATTGTTTAAATTAGTTATAAGTTAGCTGTAATTGGTTAATCTATTCTGGATAATGAATAGTGTAAGTAGTATTGGCAGTGAGCGTATTTAATCTGCTTGGAGAAACAAACTGGTCACAAAAGCTTATAAGCATTCATTGGTCTAACTACGGTAATAGAAACCCTGGAAATACATGGTTTTGCTTTTGTCATCCATATACTCTATTTAGAAACTACAACCAAGACTGCAGGCTTTAGGATCATCTAGGGCCAAGTTTGAATCTCATTGTTGGTGTTCTGCTCATTTGTGGTGTGGCCTTGGGAAAAATGCCCTTCCTTCTCTCTAATAAGAAGAGAACACTGATGCTTACTTAAAAGGCCTGGAATTTATAGAACACATGGCACAGAGTAGATGCTCATTCAAGGTGGCTTTCTTTGATTTCTTGAGTTTAGTTTTCAAAGCCCAACTTTGAAAGTAATAGCATTAAAAAAAAACAAAAAACAAAACAAAACAAAACAAAAAAACCTTGATTTCCCCTTCTTTCTTTATGAGCTAAATGAAAGAAGGCCTACTTTAGAATATGTTTTTTTTTATGGTGTTTTCTTTCTTAGATTAGCATCTCTGCATTCTGGAAAATTAAAAGTCACCATCATATGAACAAAGAACCAAGCAATGTTCTGCTTAGGAAGAATGACACAGTTTCAATTTCTCACTATACCTGGCCTTAAATGTTTCCTTTTTCTTTCTTTGGTTAAGTGATACTAACTTGTTCTGCCCTACATGCTTGTCCACATGAGCTTGACAATAGTGAATTACATGATAAACTCTGGTCACTATGGATTATGATCAAGGTCTGGCCTTCTTAGCTTAAAATGCTATTTCTTTTTGACATTTTTGGCACAACAAAATTTTGCCTTGCAAAAAAACAATCCATGACATACTCTTAATAAACATGATCACACATAAATCCAGGTTACAATAAGGTAACTCAAAGAGCTCTGATGTCACCCTGATGATGGTTTATCAGCATTGCCAACATGATTGCATTTAGAATCCCCTAGATGCTCTCTCTAGGTGTGTCTGTGTCTTAGTGAGGGTTTCTATTGCTATGAAGAGATACCATGACCATGGCAACTCTTATAAAGTAAAACATTTAATTAGGACTGGCTTACAGTTCANAGACTTAGTCCATTATCATCATAGCCAGTGGCATAGTGGCATGGCAGCAGACATGGTGTTGGAGAAGAAGCTGAGCATTCTACATCTTGATCCACAGCAGAAGCAACTCTGTCACACTGTGTGTAACTTGGGCATAGGAGACCTCAAAGCCCACTCCCACAGTGACATTCTTCTTCCAACAAAGCCACACCTCCTAATAGTGCCATTCCCTATGGAGGGGTGAGTTTTCTTTCAAACCACCACAGCTTGTGAGGATATTTCCAGAGAGTTTTAACTAAGGAGAAAAGACCCACTCTGAATGTGAATGATGCTCTCTTATGGTCTGACATCTAACACTGCATAAAAAGAGCAAAAGGAAAAATCCAGCTGAGCACCACTGTTTCCTTTCCACTGCTTTGTGGTCATTCTCCCAGTGCCATG
>LZPO01046493.1:0-11086 GCA_001675575.1 Neotoma lepida
AAAAAACTCACAGAAACAAAACTTATCAGTAATTCTGAATGAAATTAGGTATATGTAAGAATATATTTTCCTATAGTATTTTTTTGTCAGTGATCTTATTATTCTCCAAAGTGAAGATAAGCCATTATAAAGCTACGCAAACCTCCCAAGTGCTTGCTTGATGAATCGTAATTAGAGAAGAGGAGACGATATAGATGAGTGCTCACCCCTCAATGTCTGTCTCNTGCACACCGCGCTTGTCCTATCTACCTCTCGTTCTGCAGGCCCAGATACCTGGCTTGGAAAGTTCGTCACCCTAGCATTAGAGACTGAGTCCTGGCATACTGTGTGTCCCAGCATCTTGTCAATCACAGCTTTGATGTTTGAGCACTGCCACACAATCACANGTGCAACCACATACACCCTTAAGCATGTACATGCGCAAATGCACCATCCTTATCCTGCTAGGAAACTCTGAATTGGCTTTCCTTGTCTGCAGCAGCCTGCAGCAGTGCAGGAATCTACCCTAGCTCATGCCTTCTCTGCTGCAGGCAGCTTCCTTCTTCAAGGAAACAAAGTAGGGGGGATTGCAAAGGATCAATACCTCTTCTGGTGCAACAGAAGGGTGAACAGAACTGTATTTATTTTGGACTCCGAAAATTGCTCCTTTTTGCCTCACCTCCTTGCTATTTATAAAAGAAATTTCAATTAATACTCAATTAGTATAATTAGCACCAATTTGCTGTGACTTTAATAACTTGGGATAATTTCATTTAATCTAGTTCATATCCATAGCCAATATTACAACAATAAACAGTTGCATTCTTTTTTTCTTTTTTTTGGACCGGTGTAGGGTGTATTTGCCCATTTTCCTTAATGGGAATTCACTGATGAGCACTGCCTTATGTCTCCCTCACAGGTACACATTTAAGTGCTTTCCAATGGGATTCTGCTGTCAGCGTCCCTGGGCGTCCCCTTTGCCTCCTGCATTTCTTCCTTACTTGTGCCCAGGCCTAATGCAGTATAATTGAAACAATTTTATTGTCTGCAGCTATTCATTCTAATGTTCCAATGACAGAAAATACTGGTCAATTTGACAAGTTAATATGACTTCAGTGGTCATTTGAACTCCTTTAAGCCATTGGGTGCAGAAATTGCTTGTCACCCCCCTTCACCTGAGCACAGAACTCACCCAGGATGTGAGGTTGTGGGGAGGGGGGTGGAAGTACAAGAAGTTTCTCAGTGGAAATCAGTTCTGTCAGGAGAAATTGCAAGTTTTGATAATTGCCGGGACACTGCCCCTTTTTGAAATGGAGGGATCGATCTCAAAAGCAACATTTGACTCTGCCATTCACGACTGTGGCTAACAGCTTCTAAACTTTGTGCCTGTGGCCCGTGGCATAAACTCGACCAGGCGCCTGTCTCCCTTTCAAATGCATGAAATGCTGCCCTTAAAAATACTTAGCCACTGAGGAACGAGATCAAGGGAGTCCTTTCAGGCAGCATGTGAAGACTGTCCTCTAGACCTGAAGTAGCNCATGAAAGATTCCAGCCCTGGTGTCTCACCATGCAGGAAGGACTAGCATATACTACAAAGTTTTGGGAGTAAAGTGCTTCCCAGATAAACTATGAAACAACAGAATCATTTCCTTCTGCATATCTTTAAGCCATCCCTAGATGGCCTTTGAATGCATTGGTTTAAATAGAATGTTTAAAATATCTTGACGGAACTGGCTACCTCTGTAGCTAGGCTACTGCTTGCTTAGCAGGTGAGGCTGAGAACTACCAAAAAACAAAAGAAGTTACATGTATTGAAAAATCCAACTTTTCAACTAAAGAGTTTGTAGCTTTGTTTTTGACTCGAGTCTGAATTGCATTGTGAGGCCCAGTGGCATTCTTTCTGTTAGATTCCAAAGAAACCTTTCTGTTCTAGTAATGCTGAACACCGGACCAAAGTATGCCATTCTCTTCTTGCAGTAGCAAAATCTTTTTCTTCTATAATNCCAGCATGGTTTCATTTTGAAAAATGGCCTGTTTTTTTCTTGGGAAGTTGAATCTGACTTTGCTTCCTTCACAGGCTCAAATCCCTTGGTCCTTCAAATTGAGATTGGTTCTCTTTGGGACACCGAATGACTCCAAGCATACTGGGCCTCTTCCAGTCTCCAAATTTGCTCTACAGTGTCCTGAGCTGGCTATGTTTTCAATCGTGTCAGCTTATCTTCTAAGCAGTCACTTTTGTTTGCATTGGGAATGTCTCTGCTTCCTAGGACCAACATGTCTTTGCCCACTTAGGACACAAGTGTGCAAATAGGCTGTGAAGAACCAGAAAAGTCAAAACGGTCCTAGAATGTTTAAAATGCTTTTTCTACACTACTGGTGCTATCTCAAAAGGATCAAATCCAACCATAATTTATACAAAGGGTTAAGTAGAATAGATTTATAACTTCCCCCAACTCACCCNAAACAGCTGCATTCTGATTCATGGATGAGTCTATATAGCCAAAATTACCAGTTAAACAGCAGTTTCCTGAGACTTCTGATTCACACCATGAGGCTGCCTTCACCTGNATAGGAGCTAAGGTTTTTCTCCTACAGTGCCTCTTACAGCTGAGACCTTCAANATGAGAACCCATACAAAGAAAAAAGAAAAAAAGTTGCATGCAACAGAAGGTGGACTAATTATTAAAAGGAATGTCCTTCTTGCCTGTTATGATTTATCTATTTCTGTATAAAATTCTACAACTGTTAAGGGCCTCACACATTGCAGAAAAGTGGGGGAAGAAAGGGGGGTGGAATCAAAGTCTTCAGGGAAGATACATCAAAAGAGAGGACACAGAGGTGAGGTAAGTTTCACAAGGCCCAGCAAGCTTGACCAGAGTAGTTAGTTTCAGGTCTACATCAAAAGAAAGCGACACTCTGCATCATCACTAGCCATCCCTGTGATGTTTTAGCCTTAACTTCAGAGTTATCAAAAGTCATGTTATAATTGAAAAAAAAAGTGAATGGGCTATCCCTTTAAAATTAGATCATGGCGTGTATTAATATGCAGAATGAGCTGTCAATTGACCAGGCAACAAATGCACTTCCTCGTTGCCTCATTTTCACTTCTATCTATGAATATTTTAAAACCCTAATGTGCACTTGGCCATTTGGGTTTTAAGCGAAGACTTATCACAGTGTAAAACCCTTCATTTTTATCCCGTAGCAGAGGGCTTCTTTCCCCTTTTTCCAGGGTGTCATTAAAAATCTGATGCCAAGAGCCAGGACTTGGCAAGGTCTGCAATATAATTTGCAATCTGCAGTGTTTGCTGGCTAGCCCCCCCCCCGCCCCCCTCTTTTCCCCCTTACCAGGCTGCCTGCTAGAGTCAACAGGGGGCATCGCTCATCTGTCTAAAAGAAAAATAGCAGCATACTAATTAGAATTCTATTTGCCAGAAGCCTCAGAGTTGCTGTGCTTATAGATTTCAAGCTTCTTTTGTTTGAATTAAATTGCCAACTTTTTTTTTTCTTCCTCCTTTGCGCTAGCATGAGAGAGAGCGGGTGCCTTATTTGATTGAAGCGAGGGTAGGGAGAAGGTTGCGCGCGGGAAGGGTCTTCGCTATGGAAATGCTGGGGAAATGTCAGGGTTGTGTTTTAAAATGCCTGGTATGCTTTTCAGAGGTTGACTCCTGTCTTTTGCAGAGTTGTTTTGGGGGAACTGGTGGTAAGTTCAAAGAGCATGGGGCTAGCTCTGGAGCTGAGGCCCCCAGTCTGACGTGGAAATTCTGGGGCAGAGCTGACACGCTCACCCCACGCAGAGCCAGATGGTCCTTGCTGGGATGAAATCCCGGGGCTGGGATCACAGCGCTGATTCAGAACGGAACACACAGTCTCCTTGCTCTGCTAGACATTTCTCTCCTGGGTGGGAGTATAATGCCAGCAAGATCCACATCGAGCCAGCACGATTAAGATGAAGAGGACAGTCCGTGTTCAACGATCCCTGTTTTTATGATCCCTTAAAAAAAAAAGTTTCCGTGGTTCTTTATTAAAATGCCAGAATTTCCCATCAAGCATTTGAAAAACTATACCCATGCTGGGTTTCCAAAATTACACAACGGCAGAAAATTAGGGTTCCAGAAAAATGGCAACATGCTTTGTTGGCGGAAGACACAATGAATCAGCATAATCCCATTGTCAGGAGTTGCCATTTAAGGCCCAGTGTGTCCCTGAATCCCATAAAGGGTTCAGAACTAACCAAAAGGAAGGCTGGGCCTGTGAAGCCAACCTCCCAGATACTTAGCAGTTTGCCTCTGAACTAAGCTCATATAAAGGCTCACAGTAGCTCATTATTAAGTTAATTGTCCTTTGAAACCCAAGAAACAAGAAACACAGACCCTACTGGATGCTTTAGCACTTGGCAATGAAATTTACAGTCTAAATGCCATTGTCTATAAAATAATGTGGTCTTTTCCATGTATGAATCGTAAAGTTGTGTTAGATTTAGTTGAATCGGATTGACTGATACAGCACAGACACTGAAGCTCCTATCTTTCAGGAATTTTTACTATAAGGAAAATACATTGCCACTACAAATCAAAACTATTTCTTATGCATTTGCATAAAGACATCNCTTCTAAAATTGTAGCTCTCGGGACACCCACTCACACCCTCCAACAAAATTAATCTCTTTCTATGTGTGTGGAACATGAAAGCGTTCCAAAGTGCTGAAAAACCTAAGTGTCGTTTTCATGGCTTTGAAAAAAATGAACCAGAACCTAGGCACTAATNCTGACTTCTTAGCTACTTAGTCTATTTCTGTTGGTCTGTATTACTGCCCATCTGACTCAAGCCAAGTGAGGGAGATCTTATTTTGGCAGGCTTGTGAGAGACGTGGGAGTCAGTCAATTACCTCAAAAACTTGCTGATGGAACATCTGCACAGAGTGACTGTGCTTACAGATGATAACAAGACAGTCCTTGGAATTGTCATATTTGAACAGAAGAGCTATGAGGCCTAAGAAAGAGTCTACTTTTCTACTTATCTCAAGAGAAGCCAATGGTTTCAGGCATTTAGAAATTTTTATTCTTGCAACTCTGAGTTAAATGTCTATTTTTTTTTTCCTCCTGACATACATTCCTTCAAATTTCTTAACAGCGCTCCAACCGGAGGAGCAGAATATTGATGCTTGCAGTATCATGGAAAGCCTGGAGCCAGGTCCACTCGCATCCCTTTGAATTACATTTCCAATTTTAAGCCCGTAAGAATCTAGTCCTCTTTTATCTGTTCTTGTTATAAAAAGTGGCAGGAGGCAGAGTGGCAGAATGACCCACAAGATGGCACCTGTCACCAGGGGATTTTTCCTGTATTCTGCAGGCCAAATTTTGTTTGAACTCACCGCGGCCTCTGTCATATCCTCAATTTCCCTCCCCTCTTGGCCCTACCTCTTAATCCCCTCTGTGCAGGCTGAGGCGGTTTATCCGACTCCTCAACCTTTTCCTCGGAAAAGGCAGAGTAAAACTTTGATTTGAAATCTGGGCTCAGAATGCAGCACTGGCAGCAGCCACAGCAGCAGCAGGGTGTTGGAGGGTGGGCCTGGAGGCTGACTTCTTGGGATTGGAACTGGTGATAGAAATCACTGTTTTAAGCCTTTGATTTTCCCTGTGGCATCGCTCTAACTCCACAGACCCTAGGTTGAGGGGTGAGGAAGCTGATGGGAGCNCTNAAGACGCTGTAAGGTTTGGGTGTCTTTGAAGGCTAATGCATGACAAATGGCTGAAATAAAAGTGTCTTGGGACTTTGGCTCTGCTGTATTTAAACCTTGGCTAGATTTAAACAGGCACTTCTGTGTTTTGGATGCAAGTCCTAAGCTTGGTAAGGAGAAAAAAAACAAGACAAAAAAGTACAATCCGGTGAGAGGAGAATTGTAAGGATCTGGGAGGGGTTGGGAGAGGGGGAACAAAAATGCTCAAAATTCATTGTATGAAAACAATTATTAAATAAAAAGTTATTTTTTTTTTAGAAAAAGAACCATCGGGTTTAAAGGAAAAGAGACTCCTCTTTCCAGACAAATGCATGAAATCTTAGTTTGGCAATAATAATAATAATAATAATAATAATAATAATAATAATAAATAATAAATAATAAATAATAATAATAAATAAATAAAATAAAAATAAAAAATTGTAAGAAGTCTTGGTTCCCCAGCCACTATAGCAGTACCACTTGGAGGAACCCGAATGTCCAGAATTTTGTCAAGAAAATAATTACAATTCGATATATTAAGTCAACACATGTGTGCAAAGAGACTGTAACTGTGCTGGCCAAAGGTTATTTTATTATCAGAATCATGAAGCACCTTCAAATGTTAAAGCCATTAACTTACTAATGTGAGGATGAGGATGAATATTANGTTATCAATATTATTTGAAGTGAACTCAATNCAAATAACAGAGGATGGGGGTCTCCTATTAATTAACTAGGAGATTTGTGATAATTAAAAGTCAGACTAAGAAAAAGAAGCACAGGGCAGGCTAGAGGATGTGGGTGGGAGGCTGCTGCTCATCCCCCTAGTATCAGAGGCTCTATCCTATGCTGGTGAGAGCTAAAAATCTCACAGGTTCTCTGGCCCAGTGGCCTTGGTTTCCCTCTGTCTCTTTCTGCACCCCTGCCATAGAGGAAGCCTGCCCCCAGCAAGGCACACTTGTGTGACAACCACCCTGCCTCCCCTTTCAGTCTGCTCCAGCAGGCGGGGACTCTGCTAATGCCCATCATGGGCACATGACTCCCTCTGCATTTCAGCAATGGTACTAAAGAGGATCTCGAAGCATTGTAATTAAGCTCATCTACAGCTGCTGTAATGAAACGAACCAGAGAAATGTGTTGCTTGTTGGGGGCAGCCAACATTTGTGCTTTTGTATAATCCTTTTTAAAAAACCATTGTCGCTTCCCTGCATTTCCCGTGTGAACACCATTCCTTCTGGCTCTTTTAACTACCACCCTGCTCTCTTGGGAGTCACTGCTAAGGTCAGCCAGTAGACGTTAATACTGCTGGAGTAAAGATTTCCTCTCTGAGATAGAGATGACAGGCCTATACAATAACACATGAAAAAAAAGTCATTCGTGATTTGATTTTTAAAAGCNAAAGGAGTGCACTGTCTTTTTTCATATTGCATAAGCACAGTGTGAACATTGTGTGTGGGGGGTGTGTGTGTACATATGTGTCTGTGTGTAGTTACAGAAGTATTGTCATGACATCCTACAGTGATGACTTGCTTTTTCTGATTATCTTAAGCTTTCTGCACTGGAGAAATTTTTAAATATATATATATATATTTTTAAATTGCACCCCTTAAGCAGAATACCACTGTAATCTCCTCCTGCTTCCTTTTAGTGTTAGTCTGTGCCTCTCTGGATGCATGTGTCTTTTCTTCCCAGGAGATTGAACCATACCAGGAAAGGGAGGGGCCGGAAGGAGAAGCCGAAATCATTACTGTGTGCATTAATCTGTCTGTAAGTCAGATTTGAATATAATTCACTGAGACACTCCTCCCCCCTTTGAGCTGGGCACACAAATAAGCTCATGAAATCAAACAAGAGGGTAAGAGCTTACCTGTCCCCCCAACGAATTTATCAAGAGGGAGTTTGTGCTGGGCTTATGAAACTGTCATGGAAGGACAAGGTAGAGATCAAATGTACGGCTGAGGAAGGAAACGAAGCCCAAACTTTGCCCAGAGCTTGGGGACAATGATGCTCAAAGATTAACCCACCCTCTCAATTAACACCTCACATGAAAATCCCCCACAAGGTCATGGGATCTGAGCTTCGGTGCGGTCAATCAGCCGCCTCCATACAAACTGAGATCGAATGCAGAATTAGCACTGGTCCCCAAGCCCTGGCTCACAGACTCACGTCAGATTAAGCCTTTGCGCAGAGAAGATATGAAAAGCATTTCTAATTAGGGTCTGAGGTTACTGGTTAGAATGCAGTCGAGCAGTCTACCAACCATTCTTCTCCTTTTTTATAATTTTAATTAAACTCAGATACTATTTAATTCCTACCTGCATAGATTTGGTGCTACTTGAATGCAAACCTGATAAAGAATACTCCTGATCCCCACTTAGCTGCCACAAGGACTTATTAAAGAGGGGGTGACCGTCTCCAAGATCCTCCAAGACTCCCTCTGCAATAATTACTTTTCTATCAAATGAAAAGCATAATATTTTTCTGTAAATAGGTTTTTTTTCCCCTGTGAAACTTTGACTTCACTACTCTCTTGACAAAATTGTAATTATAACTTCACTGTAGGGGTTACTATACCATCAGCATGGCTGGCTATTAGAATGTTTTTTCCATGCAGACTAAAGCTCTCTTTCCTCATGGCATGTGTATGGAAACTCAGATAGACGCTGGAGAATTTTTGCTACAAATGCTTCACTAATTAGAAGTGGGTGTGTCACTTCTGTGTTTACAACATGCTATTGACTGGACACCATTTGAATTATTAAGAATTCCATGGTGTCTGAGTCCTTCTGCTGCTGTCTGATTAGTAGTCTAGAGTCTTAGAACCAATTTTTAATATCTGCAGTGACCCCAGAAGCCTTAAACAACATCTTCAGCATATTAAAGCCTTGTTATTCCCAGGCACAGGTCTGAATAATTCAGGATTCATGATGACAGCTTTGCCCCTGTGCAACTGTGTGGGAGACTTTGGGATTCTTCAGTCCACACTGCTCCTTCCCTATCCATGACTGCTCTGTTTCTCTCCCAGTGGTGCTTCCAAGCAGACACAGCCTCAGAAATATTACTCTAAAGTCTTATTGGAATAACAAGATCGAAATTTACCCCAACAGGGTCCCATTTTATATCATTGTAGCAAAAATTCAATCGACCTAGCATCACATTCGGGCTTAAAGCTTTCCTTCAGTGTGAAGGGGTTGAAATACTTGCTCATGCTTGATTAAGTGTTTTAAATTTGAGAGAAAAATAAAACTAAACCAGAGTATAGCATCATCAAATATCTTTTTTTACATTTATGAAAAGGTATGTTGAGTAAAATTGCACATGTGACTGAGACTGTAACTGCTTGGAAGCCCTTCTAAACTCAAGATTTCAACAAGTTTGGAAACTTGGGATTACCAAAAATCTTCAAGGATTGTGAAATTTATATTTTTAACCTGCTAACTTAAACCAGCTCTCTCTCTCTCTCTCTCTCTCTCTCTCTCTCTCAAAAGCCACCAGCTATAAATCAGAAGTAGCCAAAAAGTACTGAACTCTCAATTAATAAACTTGTATATAAACACATGGGATGCTCAATGTTGTTTGAATGTTTTGGATGATGCTTCAGGCTGCACTGCAAAGGGCTAAGTCTTAAAACAAGCATTTTGTCTGGGACATGTGGCTTGTCACATGTCTGACAAGTTACATCCTTGGAGGCACTAAATTTTGTCTCCAGTCAATAAACAGACACATTTTGTGGGGAAAGCAAAGGTTCCTGCCATGGTGTAACACTGTCTTCATCATGTCTCTCTCTCTGGACCTCTTTCATGTCACCATTGCCTCACATCTGAATCCCTCTTTGCTCATGTGTCACTTACATATTGCAAGAGACAAATATTTGGCACCCCGTATATTCATAGCTTGTCTGATGCAAACTGGACTTAGCCAGTCACGTCAGAAACTGGTACACTGACTTCCCTATGTCCTAGATGGAGGGCCGTGGGAAATTATTTAATTCTTCTATGTGTAGCTATCCTCATCTGTAAAGTGGGGTAAGTAGACCACTTACCCACAGGTCGGTGGGAGAAAGGGTATATGAATGCGAGCAAAGGAAGGCTTCCTCAGGCAGGGCGAGCTCTTCTTCTTGTCACTGCTCTTTTTAGTATTGTGTTTCTCAAGTCAGTCTTCCCATGCTGGCGAAGTCTGAGTCTCTGCCTGTTGATAATCTGTGGCCCTGTACATCCCAAGTCTTCCAAAACATTTTCCCTTACATTCAGTCAGAAGTTTCTATACTACTGATGATCTAAGATCATCCTGCCATTCATTCCAGTTTTCTGAGCAGGTCAGCAGATCTCTGAGGCTGTGCCACAAATCCTCAACAGTTTGTTCCACATTTGGATCAGTGGGTAGGATGTTCTGGAGCTATGGCTTCAGCTGTATGCTTGTCTTGGGACTCGTTGGGCAGAAAAGAGCAGACCCCTCTGGAGGGCAAGCAACGCCTGTTTTGTCTTTGTCCCTCCATCACTGCCGGCCCAGGGCTTCAAGCAGAGCAGATGGTTATCAATGTTAGTTAAATTAATGCTCGGGCAATTTGCTTCAATTTACTTAGAACTCCCTGGGTAAGTAATCAGTTCCTATACCATTCAATGAGTTTTTAATAGCATTTACATTGGATGCTCTATACAGGTTAATCAGAACCAGCGCTCACATTGCCCTGGCTTTAGACTCAGGGACCTCAAACACACACTCTCTGGTTATGCACCTGCCATTTTAATGGAGGGCTGGAACTGAGTAAGGACAGCTCTGCTTAGATGGTGTGAATATCTCTGCCATTTTCAAAGTGGATGCCAGAGATGGAGATTCATCTGACAGAACAATTGAGTCAAAGATTTTATTTTTGTGTTTGCAATGAATGACCAGCCTGCCTGAATTGCTGAGGGAAACTGATCACTTTAGGATTGTTTAAGGTCTTTAGAAACTAAATAACATTATTTCAGGATTTTTTAAAGAAATTTTCGCATTCCTAAAATAAGAGGGATATTTTTAAAGGCAAAATTTAAACCCAAGTAACATCACAAATATGTCTCACTTTGTATGTTCTTAGAGTACTGCATTCAACCCAGAAATGAGCAAATTTTGCCTTGAATCTCAACTCCTTCCCTGGTGTTTTGGTAATTCCTGTTGTGCCCCCATGGTAGTCATAGATGAAGAAGAAGGAAAAGAGAGGTGTTGACTTAACAGGAAACACAAAAATGAATAAAGACTTGATTGACGACCAAATATAGAAAAGTACTTTTCACAGATCAAGTATTACTGATGCTACCCATGGGCAGTCCCCAGGTACATGGTCATGTGAGTTTCCTGTTATTTGCCTCAAAAGACATTTCTAGATTTCATAATTTGATATAGATA
>LZPO01046494.1:0-11075 GCA_001675575.1 Neotoma lepida
CACTCAGAAATTGACAACTATTTCAGCGATTTTGTTCTTTGTTGTTGTCTCTTCTCATCAGGACTCATCAGGAATCCTCCCACTGAATCCTTCCCAGGGAAGGATTTGCTAGCTACCCATGTTTGAGTCACATTTAAATTTTTCATATGTGTAGATTGATCTTGCTCCCTAATATCTTTGTGTTTACACTTGTTTGTGTTACCTCCCTACCTTGGGAGGCATTTAATCAGAGTTCTCTGCCTAAGTGAATGTTAACCTACTCATCTTCAGTGGGTTAAATAATTCTGTCCCTTGCCTTACTCAAACCCTACAAATCTCAGATGTATACTAAAGCTCAGAGTGTGACCTTATTTTAAAATAATGTCTTGGCACATGTGATAAGTTAAGAATCTAGAGATGAAATCTCTGGGCCTTAGTGTGAGCCTTTAATCCATCCATGGTTGTCTTTCTTAGAAGAAGACAGAGAGAAGAGGTGATGGCTTGAAAATGAGAGAGAAAGATTGGGTAACACTTCTACAAGCCAAGCAGCACTCAAAATCTCTAGCAGCCACCAAAAGCTAAGGGGGAAAATGGGATATTTTTTACATGTAGATTCTCCAGAATGAACTGCCTCTGCCCAAATCTTATTTCGGACTACTGGCCTCTAGAATTCTGAGACCATAAATTTCCGCTTTGTTATAAAATATGCAATTTGTGGTCATTTGCCATAGCAGCCACAGAAAACAAATATATGAACATACCTCTATCTTACAAAACTCAGTTCTGTCCCCAGCTGGGTGGTGAACCTGTCACTGAGCCTTACACAAATGTTCGCCGCTCTGAACGTTCACCAGAACACGCCAGCTACTCAACTATGTTCTTAGCTTCCTGTTCTCTTGTCTTGATGGGTGTAATTCTTGTCTCTACACCAGTACAGTCTTTGTAAGAATGGAAACCTAACCTTAGGCAGTTTTATAGACCACAGTAGTTTCAATACAGGGGGTTGACAAACGATCATTGAGTCCTCCAAATCACTCCTGAACTTTTGGGATAATGTGTAGAAAACTCTTTAAGTATCTGCCATTTAAACAACTTAAACTACAGTTGCCTTTCACCAACTATGAATTGTTTATTTAGATTGATACTTCTTAAATGACATGGAATTGGAAGCACTTTTACATAATATCCATTGCAAAACACATTCCTAAGACAAATGCACATATAGAATAAATGTCCACTATATGTAGCTATTGATTAAACATGGTTTGATTATATACATTATTATCAGAGAAAGTACTAATTTGTGTCTCATATTAGTTTTCTACCCAGTAGATGAAAACATTTGTATGCTTTGAAACATTAACCTGAAGTTGCCACCTACCTACTGGGGTAGGAATATTAGGAGCATTTCAAATGGTTGTTAATAATTAGTACTTTAAAGACTATAGTCAAGGCCTCGGGCTTGATCTCTGATGGTCTGCTTAGTTTTACTCTGCTTTCAAGTTACAATCTGTCCTTTCCACCACAGCTGACTTACTCATACATCTGTGGTCACTTAGAGAAATGACCTCTCAATACTAGGTCAGCTGTGTCTGCTCTGTGTTGGCAATGTGGTGAGCAGAGAAGCTGCCCTGCTGGGTAATACATTGTAAAGGCCTTGGAATACTGGGGCTTGGGAGGCTAATCTTGGTGTGAACTGCAAGTTCAGCTCCAGAAACAGACATGAAGGACAACAGATGTAAAAGTACAATGGAACATATAAAGAGATAAGAAATTTAGCAAATCTACAGTTAAGTAAGAATACTATGGGAGGTAATAATTATGAAAAATGGAAAATATGAGGAGATGTGGGGTTGAAGGAGGATTTTGAATGAAGGAAATCTGGATAACAAAAGGACCATGTGAAAGACTGCACAATACAAGAGTGGGAAGTAAAGTCCTTGTTTAATGAGGGAGAGAAGAAAACATCCCTACATTAGAAGCTTCCAAGACTGAAGTTTGTAAAAGTGATGAAGATTATGTGTCTATGATCTGTGCCCAGCAAGAGGACCAGTGAGTCACATCTGGAACGAGCTGCCTTCCTATCATGGATTTTGATCACCACTTATGAGTCACAGCTTTTCTGGCAGGCACAGTAACTGCCTCCCATGAGACTGCAGTGCAGGTTGGGTAGACACACTGGCACTATTGAAGACATGGTGACAGATGTTTTCACAGAGGTTTGCATATGGAATGTTAATACTGCACATAAAATGAGTCCCTCCCACATCCTGGGGTTGACTAAGAAGAGCTGCCCAGATGCTGGGACACATACGACGAAGAAGGAGGCTCTAAAAGGCTGTCTGTGAGAGCACTAAAGTCTACAATGGAAATTTGCTTTAATTTATTCCACTTATTTTTTAGTTTTTAGTGAACCTACTATGATTTCTAAGGCACCATAGAGACTAAGAAAACATGTCACAATCTCCTCTAATCTCAACCCTGTGTGGAGATAACCCATGTACTAGAACTGGCATCAATAGTTACATTGCAACTTAAGTGTCCGCTTAAGAAACAAGTAGAGTATTTATAATTAAAAATTGAATGGCAACAGTGAAAATTCTTAACCATTATTTACATAAATAACCCTCGTCCCAAAATAATGGCTGCTGGATAATTAATGTAATGCGTGTTGATTTCATTTTTCATTTTTGGATCAAATAATATCACAAATATTTTCTCAAGGCATGCTCACTGAAGCTGATGGGAATTTATTTCTATAGGAGAATATTGAAATGTCCCACGCTATGCTATTAATAAATTCAGAGAATGTTAAGAAAAGGACATATGGCCCTTTAAAACATGTATATATTTTAACACTAACATATATTAAGAAACTGTGTCTAGCAGATATTTAAAATGTTTTTCTACCTGCCTGAACAAATGCTCATGCACATGTAATAATCTATGTAGTTCCTAAAAATACATTTGCCAGCACGAACAGAGAAATAGTTTATACATTTTAGAATGCCACCAAATACACAAGAAAAATTATTTTGCATTCTATAACAGTAAATTTGGAAGCAATTTTCTTCCTCCCAACCATTTGATTTATAAAGGACAAAATTTAAAGAACAAATACATTTTTTTCTGGAGCTCCACAAAGAACTTTAATGAAAATCAAGGAGCATTGTATATGGAAAATTAAACAATATGTGAAAGTATTTTTCCATTTGTATGTAAAGAAAAGGTATATTTTTCTGTCATCCTAATATAATTAGCCAAGGTATGCATATTATTTAAATAATAAGCACTTGGTGGCTTATAAATGATGCCATTGGTTCATCAACTATATATGTGCCAAATGGGACAGCATTGGTCTGTGGATGATGTAATATAATTAGTAGAATTCTTGTCTAGCTTACATAAGAGCCTGGGTTCAATCCTCAGCACTACGTAAAGTGTATGTGGAGGCATACACCTGTAATCCTAGCACTCAGGAGGTAGGGACTAGAGATCAGCAGCTCAAGGTCCAACATACACATTGCACTAACAGTCAGTTTGTGGCCAGCCGGAGCATAGGAGACCTTGTCTCCAAACTAACACATGAACAACAAAAAACACCAAATGAGACAGAACTTACATGGATAAAGGTGTTGATTTTCCTTTAATATAGAATTTAGAAGTTTAAGAAACAAGTTCATTTAAACATCTATTTTGAAAAAAATATAGATGTGAGTACCCATAACATTTGGAGGACTTGACAAATAAAATAATACCATCCAAATCATTCAGATGATTGCAGAAGTTCAAATTAGGTTTGATGCTAAGCCTTGATGCAGTCAAAAATTTGGTATAAATTCTTACCTGAGAAGAGAAGAAAAAAAAAAAGCCAGCAGAACTTGCAGGAATATTTTGAAATTCCTTGGACTCTTGTGAACTCACTCAATTAATTCATCTGCATTTATTGCTAGTGCAAAATAAAAGCAGGCTGCATTTGCTCCTGCTCCCCCATTAATAACTTAAATTGAAAAAGTTAGTGTACTTACTCAATGTGGGCAACCTTTTTGTGATTGTTTACATGGTAGCTAATTCTCAAAGTACTGGAAAGTTTTACTTAGCATAATAACTTCTCTTTTTATGTGCTCTGTCATTTCTCTTTCCCAAACTCCTAGGAGAACACTACTTCTTAAAGCTTTGAAAAGTGTGTTTAAACAGGTTGAACTCCGTTACACTTCATCATTTCCCCTTCAAATGTGAGCTAATTATGTTCTTTCCTTTTAAAATGTTTGTTGAGACATTCACACGTGTTGCCCAGCAACCTCCCAAACTTGTTAAAAGCACGTGCGTATTTTCTTATGCTAGAAATACACCGAAAGTTGGCTCATGGTATCAGATCCAGATGGACATGAATGTCATCATATCATTAGTAAACCCATAAAAGAGGCATCTTTCTACATTAGGGGAGATTCTAAAAACCTTCAGATAGTTTCAGTGAAAGAAGACCACTTGAACCAGAACATACATCCCACAGAAAAATATGCAAGAAATTAAATCCCCAGTGAATTTTCTGTTTGGATGATGATCCTTTTTTTTTTTATTTTTTTTACTTTTTGAGATTTTCAGTAATTTGGGAGTAATTTGAAAGACTCCAACTAATTCAAACACTGAGTATGTGACTTAAAATATTTCCTTGGAGTATTTACCAAAATTAGTTTGGTTTATTCAGCTATTAATTTAAAATGAAGGTTAAAAACATCTTGGTTGCCTTTCTCAACAAATTACTTTTGAACTCCCAAGTGAATATTGAGACTAGAAAAACCAACACAGCAAAGTCTAAAGTAAGCTCTTATCTTCCTAAGGACAGTCAACAAACACACAAGCCAAGAACAAGAGGAAGAACTCCAAGGAACTGAATTCGCTCTCAGAGATGAAAATTCTGACTTTGATATCCATCACAAGAAGTAATTAAAATGTAAAAAATCCAGAAATCGTCTATGTGCCTTAAACAAATATTCATCACATGAAAGTGCATAAAGCACACACACACACACACACACACACACACACACATACACACAAACACACACACATTAGAGAAAGAGAGAGAGAGAGAATCAGTCACAAATTGACCAATGCCATCATTAATGCATTCAACGAGTGCAAAGTGGACTCCTCAAGTCCAATTATAAACAAATAAACAAAACTAGTCTAATTTGTGTTGAACAGAATTAGCCAAAGCACTAAACAATACCTGGTGACTCAGCAAATAGGAGCATGAACCAAAGAGTTAATAACACGCAGAAACACACCTTAAAACTGGCCTGTGGTGTGCTTAACAGTGGAGCAGCTATCGTCTCTATAAAACAGAGTTGGACTACTGTAAAAAGAGGTAGAAATCTTCAAAGTTAAAAATAAGATAGGGCCAATTGTCTATATCTATTCTCTCTCAGTTTCACCCCCACACTTTTGTGGCATACTCTATCACACACACATAAGAATGGGAAGCTGTATTTCTTCAGCACATAGAGGTTCAAGCTGGTTTCCTCAAAGGGGGTAGAGTATGTGAGATTTGGAAGGAAAACGTAAACATGTTGAGTGGAGGCCACACCAGCTACCCTTGTGTCTGTTAGCTGGTGCAGTCAAGAGGCATTTGGCTTTCTTGTGGCAGCTGGAGCTGAAGGAATGTCTATTTTTTGGCCTCACAAGTATATAGAAGTAGCCTGTGGGTGAGCATGCTGGTAACATGTCACGGCTAAAGTTGTGTGATTCGGTAGCTGTCAAAAAATTCAATGGTGCCTTATTCTGAAACTGTCTCAGAGGCCTTGTAACCTGTAGCCAGCAGCCCTCTTCACAACAGTAGAAGCAGCTCCCCTGCCAGGCTAGTTCTATGGTGGTGTTCTTGCATCTAATGTCTGGTCTATCCTGGGGAAAAGAATAAATGGCCCAAACCCTTTGCCACAACTGGGACATCTGTAAAAGCCATCTCAGTTCCATGTCTCTCAGAGGATGCACTGAGGCATCCATTGCAATGGCATTATAGCGTAACTTTCATACCCCACTTCCCTTTCCTTCCCACAAGTACTGATCCCTAGAGCAGTCTCCCCAAGTCTCCTCCACATAATTATTTATCCTGAGTATACTTACTGGGCAATCATACCTAAAATAATTCATCTTTCAAATCTATCCTATAGTCAATAGTTTATAATTTTAAATATTCTTCCCTTTTGAAAGTAATATTTTACTAACAGTGAATGTTCATAATAAAATATAGAAATGGTAATCAAATAGGTACTTTGAAAAATGAACAGATATGCAAACTAGAGATGTATAACTAGAATCATGCCACGGAAATGCTTAGATTTTCTATTTTGCCTTTGTGAATTACGTGACATAATGGTCTTTGGAACTGTTGGGAAGAGTTTCAATGAAACCAGGCATTACACAATTTCAGGTCTGGGAAATGATTTTATAGCAGATACCCTCGAACATTTCAAGTTAGTGTAGGTTCAAGAGCATTTTCTTAGGACATGTTTCTTGTTATGAAATTCCTAGAGGAGCGACCTTGCTCAAGCGTAAGGTTCTTCTTCCCCTTCTGTCAAGAAGACTGCACTCACTTGCCAGACAGACATTTTGTGAGTTTTCTTCGATGATAGCTTTTACAATACTGTCTTAAAACATGAAAATGTGTCTAACCTCAACAAATTTTTCATAACAAGTAAGTCAACACTTCTCATGTTTATTGAGTGTTGATGAATTTGCTTTGATGAGCTACATGTTCATTCTGGTCTTGTGGATTTACTATTTTTCTAAAATGAGAAGTTGTATCTGAGAAAATAGTATAGTAATCTACAAATTGATACATAATAACATTTTTCATGAAACTTCATATTCTATATTCATGAATATTTGTAATAAATTAAATTGATTATATGCTATTAATATTAATAGATTAAATTATGTTACAAATGTGACCACCTTATTGTGATTAGATCCCAAGATACAAATTGGATTCCTTTGGCATTATGCTTTATGTCATTTCATTAGACTAGAAGCCTCATGAAAACAGGGATCATCACTTATTTTCCTTTAGAACAAACTAGCACATGTACATGAATGTAGTTTTCCTTCCTAAGGCATCAGTGCCTTGCTTGGTGTGTTCACCACTTTCCCAGTCTCTTCTAATGTCACTCCAGTTTGGAGTTGAATTTAAGACACCACCCCACATCCTCTCAATACCAAAATTTCCAGATGCCTTCTGTAAAATGGCACAGTGTTGTTTATAACATATGCATATCCTCTAGAATGCTTTGAATCACATTTAAGAGTTAATACAATTTAAATGCTTTGTAGGTTGGTAAACAGCATAGTTTATAGAATAATGCCTTGAGAAAAGTCCATATATATTTAATTAATTCTTTTCTTCTGTGTGTATTTGTATGCACAGGTGCAAATGCACATGCATGTATGTGTGTGTAGAGGTCACAGGACAAGCTCAAAGTATGCCACCTAAGTTGATCTCTTCTTGCTACCAACACTCGTAACACTCATAAGTGGAAGTCTTCAGTTGCTTGTAGTGACTTGAACTGCCTGGGGCTTTAGTGAGCCATATTATACTGAGATTTCCCTAAATCAATCTCTCTCTCTCTCTCTCTCTCTCTCTCTCTCTCTCTCTCTGTGTGTGTGTGTGTGTGTGTGTGTGTGTGTGTGTGTGTGTAAATGCTTTAAGCTCACAGCCATGGTTGACTTTTGTTCTCTGAATTCTTTGCTACTCCCCTGCTTAACTATCCTATATTTTCTTCTTTTCTTCTAGCTGAGAAACGAGTCTTCAGATGTTACCGCCTTCAGCCTTCTCTTATTGTGTCAATTTTCTTCTTTTCCCTTTACATTGCTTGTGTCCATTATCCCTTCTAAGTAGCCATCCAGTTCTCCAAGTTATGTGCATGTGCTTTTCAACACAGCTTACAACACTCTGAAGTCAAAGTTTCTTTTCCTCACAGAAAAAAATACTGCTAGTGAAAGACTTAGCTTACTTCCTCTCAATATACTTCAGAGATTAAAGTGAGTCTATGTCTATCCATGCCTAAGGATACTGTTCTAAGTAGTCCAAAATAATTCTGAAGTAAATAGTATGTTTCCATGGCCCTAGGTGACATTTTAATGTCACTGTTTTTAGTGCCTTGTGTCTAGCTGTTGTTAAGGTGACCACAGCCTCTTTCGACAGCCCTTGTTCCACCTGCTTTTCCAATTTTAGAAACTGTTATATAATGGAGGTTCCCTTTTTCAATAGTTGAAGGGGATTTAATAAAA
The DNA here is from genome assembly GCA_001675575.1 of Neotoma lepida. Classification (NCBI taxonomy): domain Eukaryota; kingdom Metazoa; phylum Chordata; class Mammalia; order Rodentia; family Cricetidae; genus Neotoma; species Neotoma lepida. Next base: position 8,269 of record LZPO01046494.1, read on the forward strand.
CCAACGACCAGGTCTTTATACATTCATCCTCTCACCAAATGTGTCTTAAATTTCTACTGTATGAAGAATATTCCAGCTGCACGGAACACAGAGGGAAAGGTAAACCAAGAGAGAAACTCTGTCCCTAGGAAACATAAGGAAGTGTAAGCTGCAGGTTACTGGAAATAGGCTCGGATCAGAAGTGAAAGCAAAGGACAGNTGGACTTACCAGAGAGGTAAGCAACTACCCTGTGTTACAGGTGGCTACAGGCAATTGCTCAATGGTGTTTGAGGAACAGCCAGAAGGGTGGTGTTGCTGGAGTTGGGTAAAAGAAGTGGTGGGGAATGACTTCCGGGTAGAGAAGGAAGGAGGAGTTGGTGTGTCACATAAGGCCTCAAAGGGGATTATAATCATTTTATGTCACCAAAGAATAGTTGACTTCTATTTTGAAAGCACCCTCTGTTCCCTACTGCTCAGTGTGGTGGGGAGACAGGAGGCTGTGAGGGCGTTGCTTTTCTCATCACCACGATAGACTGTCTGACAAGGCAAGGACATATGCCACCTGCGGTGTTAAGACATACAGTCCAGCTCAACAGGGAAGCTGTGAGTGGGAGCAGTTTATTGTCACAAAAGGAGCTTGAGGCAGCTGTTGACATCCAGTCAGCAGGGTCAGTAGTCAGGAAGCAGAGAGTGGGTGCACACATGAGTGGAAAAGGGACACGACTGTACCCCTGAGACCTGCCCCTAAGTTGCCTTTGCCCGGGTGTTCCCTACTTCCTAGAGGTTCGACGGGCTCACCAAGCAGTGCCACCTGCTGGGGAACGTTCTCAGGCATGGGAATCTGTGGGGTACTTCACACTCTAACCACAGCAGATTAATCGTTCTCTCCTCTTCTGGCCTCATCTTGCTGGTTGTCCAACATGCATGTAGTTCCATAAATTATGAATGAAGGTATTTTATGGTATGTGTTTTAAGAACTTAGTAAAGGCCAATTTCTAAAATAATATAGGCTACCATTTTGGATAATATAGATTATTATACAAACTTATTTTATGCATATAGAACTGGTTAGTAGATACATAGACTAATAACTCTAACATGTTATATGTCAAATATGACAAATATTAATATTAACCAGATTCCTGTAAAAGTAATGAATAGAGTTCAGAACAATATTTACTATTCAGAGACATGGCAAAACTGGTCACAGAATTGATGGATCATGAAATAATTGTGGTAACTTCTGTAAAGGAACAATTTCTTCAGAAGAAATTACTTTTGTACATTGTTAATGAAGATATGAAACTCAGTAAACACTTGGCTGTGAACAAGCCAGTCTTAGCCACGTATTTGGACGTGGTTTCAGGAAACTCTTCCCAGAACAAACATGATAAGACAGCCCCATTCTTACTTTTGAGTGACTGAGAAGGGAACAAATTCAGTTTTAAAAGGTGTTTATTTCCTTTCGTGCAACTAGGAATCTAAAGTTGAAAAACAAACAATTCCGAATCGTGTCAGTGCTTCCTACCTCCTTCCACAGTAACACCCCACCGCTCTCGATTTTGGAAAACACATTATACAAACAGGCTTCTGAAGCAGAGAAGTGCCTGGGAAGCGAGTGCAGGCTGTGTTCTTCTGGTAGGCAGTGGCAGTGGAAGAGCAAGAACAGCACACCTGCTTGCAGCTGGGCTCCCCTACAGATCTCACAGGGCCTTGCCATGTGAAGTCTCGGCCAAGTCAAACAAGGAGCAATTTTAAAGTAGCACCCGAAGAGGAGCTTGGGCAGAGTTTGCCAAAAAACCCCAGACCCCAAAAGTCCCTGCTGGACAGGCTGGATTTTCATTCCCTTGACCCATTTGCAGAGTTGTTACTGATGGCCAACTCTGCCTCCTTGTACACAGCACACGAATAATAAACAGAGGCCAGCTGACACCCTGAGACACCTGCAGAACACTCACAGTGCAGGATTGTTCACCCAAGGGGAAACATTTTTGCTAGGAGCAGATGGGTGAGCATCCACTGGCTCATTACATACACAAGCGAGCTCACAGGGGGCACATGCGTGCACATACACACCTAAATAAAGTTTACCAAGGGCCTTCCTGAGGCCCACTGGACTGCCAAGACAACTAATAGAAAAGAACCGCTGGCTGTGGGAACAGGGTGTGAAAAGGCCTCTGTATGCAGTCATCCCGTGTGTCCCAAACACTGGGACTTGATGAAATTAATTTTGCAAAAGTGTGGTAGGAGCTGTGAGGAAGCCTTTGCACCAGGACTTTAAAGCATTGAGCTTCTTACTCCAGTTTCTCAGGCTCCAACTTCTTATTTATGCATAAATTACATATTTGCCAATGAAAATACTTTGTTGAAGGTCTGATCAAGCAGGTGCATTCAGGTAACCTGAAAAGCCTTCACCGGCTTTTGAAAACTTTTCANAACTGAGTTTCTTGGAATTGACAACAAAGGTCTTTTTTTATTCCATGAATTCAAGTTAGAAATGTTGATCTAAATAATTCAGGAAATGTGACTTAAATTCCTAATGGGTCAATAGCACTATGTAGACCAGCGTGCAACATGTTATACAAGTAAATTATTTTAAGTATATTCATGTGCAATTAGCATCTTTAAGAAGCCTTGCTCAGTGTTCAGGACACATAGTATTTTTATTATGCTATTCATGACCAAAGAAATAAAGCAAGGCTGGTTTTATAACTGAAATTTTATAGCTATATGGGTTCAGTCAGTACACACACATCCCATAATATCCCATGACTATGAGAGCAGTGTGTGGGGGAAGAGACAGACAGAGAGATAGACACACACACCC
>LZPO01046495.1:0-11066 GCA_001675575.1 Neotoma lepida
AATATTCATCATATTTTTAAATAATTTTGTCATAGATTGTTTCATTCACACATCTAAGAAAGATTATTACCTCCAGAGATTTCTTTTCTTTAAAGGTTAAATGTAAAATAATGCCATTTATTTAAAAATCAAAGTGATCCAGACAACTCATACTATATAGGGAAAAGAAAGCTTACAATCTAGAATATTCCCCAAAAGTCAAAATTCACTGTCTTATTTTCAGTATGTATTGAGATGTTGTTTATCTGACTTTCTACTAATATAAGCACATGTATAATAATTTATCACTTCAATATTATATGTGTAATATACTGATATCTTCTGCTTTGGGGAATCATTTCTTCCCTGAAGTGAAAGGGTTTAAATGAAAGATGATAGATACCATATCTTCTAAGTGAAAACAAAATTACAGAATTGTGATTGTTATATAAACAGCATTAGTTATTAAATTCTGGCTCAGACTTCATTCTNAATCTCTATAGACTCTGGAAAGTCTTTTCTGTTATTAGAAATAACTCCAGGTCAACACTCACAATGAATTGCTGAAGTTCATCATCCACTTGTCATTTTTATCAGTAAGTTTATTCCTGGATTAAATAACTATCTTGTGTATGTCCATGTTTATAAGAAACACATGTCAGTCCTTCACTGATATTACTTATAATGTCAAAAATTTGGTATTCATGTTCCATAAACAATAAATCAAGCCTGGTGCAAGAAACTTAGTCAACCACCAAGGAGAAGTGGAGACATGGATCTTGGAAGGGAACCTACAGCCACCTCTTTATTAAACCACTATAATTTCTAACTATGTTCTAAATATTGTCTTAAACTCACAGGTAAGTGTAGCAATCTCTCATCAAGGAAACTTCTCTTTGCAATGGAAAACTACAACCAATCAAAATGAAGAATTGTGGAGACTAGTCCCAACCAATAAATCACAGAACAACTCTGCTATCTTAAGGCTCCTTGTTGTAGATGAGGTAGAAAAATTGTAACAGCCAGTGAATCAAGAGCTTTGCTGTAAGACTGTGTGTCCTAAGAATGTAGAAATCTATACCCATAAATTCTCACCAACATGACTGCTTAAGCATGAGCTGAACAAGATAAACAATAACAGACATAATAATTTGAACCAAGGAAAGGCCAGGTGGCCTCAATCCTACACAGAACTATACAAACCAAAGAATGCAGATAGCAGGAAAATTAGTCTTCCCCAGAGAAGAGCACACCAATTGGTCAACTATTACCAAATCAGTCCTGAAAACATANGTACAATGACATTATACAGACTGAGTAGGTTGTATTTATGTATTTGGGAATGCATATGTATGTATGTAAGAACAATTAATGACAAAAGAGGCAATGAATTTGAAAAAGAACAAGGGGGGATATTTGGGAGTGTATGGAAGGAGGAAATGGAAGGGGAAAGGATGTAATTGTACTAAAATCAGAAAAATTTAATCAAAAATTGGGTCTAGCTGGGCATGATGGCATACACCTTTAATCCCAGCACTTGGGAGTCAAAGGCAGGTAGATCTCTGAGAGTTTGAAGTTAGCCTGGTCTACAAAGGAAGTTCCAGTACAGCCAGGACAACATAGAGAAACTCTGTCTCTAAATACCTCCCCCAAAATTGGTCTAATTGAATATATATGTTACCAATGTCCATGTATATATCTGTTTTATTCATAAATAATATACATATATAATTGTAATAGGAAATATGACTTTAAATCCTGTGTTTCCTTGATTAGTGTCAAACTCCTAGTCTGAAATGATGTTGCTCTCNGTNTCNTGACCAACTAGAAGTGCAAGCCAGAGTCACCATGCCCCAATGAACAACAGAGAATTCTCAGAACATTAAATCTTGACTAGATTATTTCAATGTAATATTAACAATGATAAATTAATTCTAAACAGCTTTATGTTCAAACTCACAGTGCCTTCTCTCTATACCATCTATATCCTATTCTATCTTAAATATGTGTTATTATTCATCAATTATTTGTCATCTATCTAAATGATTGTTCACATTACTTCAGTATTCATAGTCTTTAGATTTAGTGAAGTGAATTGGAAACTCAATCTTAATTCCATATTTATTTCTTATATTATTTAGATAAAGATGAATTTTATAATTTTATTTCTCAGATAAATTGTTTATTTTTCATGTTGTGCTTTCATGTCAATACTNGTTCTTCCCTAAATTTTCAAATTTTAGAATTTTTAAAATATTTGTGATAAAATTATAATGCTTTCACAGTTTAAAATAAATGAAGATCTCTTTCACTTTCCTAAATGTAATATATTTATTCATTTATGTATACTACATTTCATTTAGTGGTCATATATTCATACTTAGTTGCTTTTAGCTTTATATGTGTATGTATTTGAGCACATGAAGGTATATATTTGTGTGTTAATGTATATGCATCTGTTCATATGCATTTGGAGACCAGATCTATACCTGTTTCTCAGAAGCTTTCTACCTTGTGCTTTGAGAAATGGTTTCCTACCAAGATATGACACTCATTTATTTGGCTAAGATGGCTGTATAGACAAAGGATCAGTCTCCTCCTTCCCACTGCTGAAATTACAACTGTGCTACTCTGCCCAGATTTTTANTTGATTGTTGCTAATCAAGCTCATGCTATNTTTTAAAATAGATTTTAATATATTATAGTATTTCTCCCTTATCTTTTTGCCCTTCAAAATCTTCCATTTACTCCTACCCACTCTCCTTCAAATGTACAACCTTTTCTTTCATTGATTGTTATTGCCTGAAATATGTGTAATTATATAAATGTATTTTTATAAATATAACCTGTTCTATCTATATAATGTTACTTGTATTGTGTTTTCATGGCTGACTGTTGGCACTAGACAACCAAGTAGTGTGTTTTTTCTTAGGGAGGCCACTTTTCTGCTCCCAGCATATTTAGTTGCCTGTAGTTCTTTGGGTAGTGTTGATGCCTCATGATCTTTTCCCTTTGACATAGGCATGACCACTGGTATCATCCTTGCTCAGTTCACATTCAGGCAGTTATATTGGTGACACCTTATGAGTGTAGCTTCTGATATTACTGGAAGACACAATATCATAGCAAATTCCCTGATCCTCTGGATCTTACAATCTTTACTTCCTATCTTCTTCAATGTTCTCTGAGCCATAGATTTATAGATATATTCATTGTGACTGGGCTCCACAACCCTGTAATGGTCTTCTGTAGTGGTCTCCATTAATTGCAAACAGAAGTTTTCTTAAAGAGAGGTGATGACTACACTAAGTTTCAGGTATCAGGAAAGATTTCCCTCTTGTTTAGCAGATCTTAAGTCCAATTAGAGAGCTATTAGTTACCACCGAGATATGCATACCACTGTTGCACACTTATGGTTACTGTGATAATTAATCTTTGATGTGGCTTATAGGCATCAGTGCTTGGTGAGACTGTTGATTTTCTCCTTCCTTTGGAAACTTGCACGAGAAATTAGGAAAAATAATAATAATAAGGATATCTGAAAAAGCAACAAGGAATCACACTATTAACTATTTACCTTAAAAATACTTATACTACTCATAATTCTGTGTATTAATATACATATGTAGTTTTAATGAACTTTTACCATCTGGGATGACAATGCCNTCTCCAAGAGCAAAAGGCTGNCTAATAAAAAATCCAATACCAGATATGAGCTTGGCCAAGGCATTCCAAGAAACTCCCAAAACATACAGCCTACTAGTGTGACTCTTGATTGTCACCCCCCCCCAAGGTGGAAGGAAAGTCCCTATAGCTGAAGACACCATAAATTTCAGAAACAGGGTCCAGAGATCCTTGAACTGGAACTGACAGGTATGCAANCACCCTATTGATTGAGCTACCTCCCAGCTGCAGATTTTTGTTAGTTTTTATCATATTTTGATACTTTAAAAAATTAGAAATAACTTCCAAATATCATAAGTTTGAGATGGGATGAAAAAATTGTTTTATATTTACTTATTCCTGAATTCTATTTGGCATACAAAATAAACCTTTAAATTCTCCATTATATTTGATAAAAATATTTAAAGAAGATGATTTAACAAGATTAAGTAACGAGTTTACTTTTGTATGTTTTGTCTTTTAGATGTTGGTTCAGCATTGTACACATGCTATAAGAATAATTTTTTTCCTTATTATATTTTTTTCTTTATTAAGAATTTTTTATTAGTTTTGGTTACATACCAACAAAAGATTCCCCTCTAATCCCTCCTCCNCCTCTCCCCCCACAGCCTTCTTCCTCAACCCAACCCCTATCCTCTCCTCTGAAAAGGTAAGGCCTCCCATGGGGAGTCAGCAAAGCCTGGTACATTCAGTTGAGGCAGGTCCAAGCCCCTACCCCCTGCATCAAGGCTGTGCAGCTCATGCACCAAAGATAGATCCTGCTCCCACTGCCAGGGCCCCTTTAAATAGACCAAGCTACACAACTGTCTTGCTTATGCAGAGGGCCTAATCCAGTCCCATGGAGACTCCACAGCTGTTGGTCTAAAGTTCATGAGTTCCTACTAGCTTGTGTTGGTTGTCTGTAGATTGCCCCATCATGATTTTCATGCCCCTTGATCATAGAATCCCTCTTCCCTCTCTTCTACTGGACTCCCGTGGCTTAGCCTAGTGCTTGGCTCTGGATCTCTGCATTTACTTATATCAGTTACTGGATGGAGGCTCTATGATGTCAGTTAGGGTATTTACCAATCTGATTACTGGTGTAGGCCAGCTCAGGCACCCTCTCCACTATTGCTAGTAGTCTAAGCTGGGGTCATCCTTGTGGATTGCTGGGAACTTCCCTAGGACTAGGTTTTTCCCTATCACCATAATGTCTCCCTCTATCATGGTATCTTGTTCATTGCTCTCCCACTCCATCCCTCTCCCAGCTCGACCATCCCATTCCCTTATGTTCTTATCCCCCATCCCCTCTCCATTATTGGCCCCCATATGCCCAGTTTACTCTGGAGATCTCATCTATTTCTGCTTGCCAGGGCAATCCATGAATCCCTTTTAGAGTCCTCCTTGTTAGCTAGCTTCTCTGGAGCTGTGGGTTGTAATCTGGTTATCCTTTACATCTACTATCCACTTATGAGTGAGTACATACCATGTTTGTCTTTCTGAGTCTGGGTTATCTTATTCAGGATGATATTTTCTAGTTCTATCCATTTGCCTGCAAATTTCATGATGTCATTGTTTTTTACTGCTGAGTACATGTACCACATTTCCTTTATCCATTCTTTGATTGGAGGGCATCTAGGTTGCTTCCAGGTTCTGGCTATTACAAATNATGCTNCTATGAACATAGTTGAGCAAGTGTCCTTNTGGTNGGAATAACTTAGTATATAGTAGCCTACNTCTTATAGGCTGTAGAAAAATTTATCCCCNAAAAATCAGTTCCATTAAACATTAAATATAAGAATCTACTGGANNCGGGTAGTGGTGGCGCATGCCTTTAATCCCAGCACTCGGGAGGCAGAGGCAGGTGGATCTCTGTGAGTTCGAGACTAGTCTGGGCTACCNAGTGAGTTCCAGGAAAGGCACCAAAGCTACACAGAGAAACCCTGTNTTGAAAAACAAACAACAACAACAAAAAAAGAATCTATTAGAATTGTTAGGCAAAGATTCTTATCTTGAGTCATAGTCAGTAATAATAAATTTCACCAAGGAGACTATTATANAAGTCNTTGTCTAGGAATCACTGTTTTCAGCATCATTTCTATATAACCTAGATTATGGCATCTGGGTCATTCGACAGTAGAAATATANCAAGACAGAGNTATGGACAAAAGTTTCAGGTATGAGGATAGAATAATTTAGCTTTTAATGCCACTTTTGTCTTTTGAACTTGACTTTGACTTTCTAAACCCTAGTTTCTCCTAATGTAAAATTAGAGAAAATGGCTTGATGATAAAATTGTATGAGGTATGATTATATGTTAGCCAGAGTAATAATTCACAGAAAATAGTATAAATTTAAATGATAATTTATATATTATTTATATATAAACTGTATATATTTATATATTATATATAATGTATATGATTTACTATATATATGCATATATATATATTAGTCTACATATATTTTGAAAGTCTGTTTCCTTATACAAACACTTGTAGACAAGTTGCATCTGACACATATTCTCATAATCAATATCTGCCTTTCTTTACCCTGTAAGTCTAAACCCACAAGAGCAGTGAGAAACGGCTTTAATTGCTGAAAAAAAAGAAAAAAATCTATTTTCTGTTATATCATCAAGCTCCACTATTCCTTCATTTTCTAAACAATTGCAATATATATAAATANCAGTTATATATATTTATACATATATAAAAATCAGAAATATCAAAATCTTAATCAAAATGTTGCATCTCCTGAATAGCAAGAGACTGCATTTTGCCATGATGGTTAGGCTCTGATAGACCCTCATCTTTCTTTAGCTTTGTGGTTTCACAGGGAGAGCTTACAAGAGGCTAACCTAAAAGAATGACTCACTCCAATCTTAAGGGTTGTTGATCAGACAATTCTAATCCACATGTGTACTAGGAAATCTTAGTTTCTAGATGAGAAACTGAGCAAATTTTACTACAGTAAAGATAGAACTTCAAAACATCTTTTACTAGAAGACATGAACTCTGATTATCTTTCCTGAAAACTAAAGCCAAATTTCTTCCTTAAGAAATACTGTACCTACATTATGGAAGTAGAAATAAGGGGTTGGGGGTCTCCTTATAACAGATTAGTGCCATTTTTCTTATTAATGAACCATCCATGAAACCAATGTGACAAATTCATATAGGCATATATGTTTCTATGAATCTTACGTTGAACATAGATTTGTTAAATTTCAGGTAAAAATATTTTTTTAATTGAATAGTTCTTGAGTGTTTGTTTCTTCCATTATTTGGAGATAAGATGTGCCAAAATCACACAGAACAATTTGCTCTTGCTGCACATACTCCATTTTTAGAACCTGGATTAATTCATCATTAATAATTAATCACTGTTAATGTGTTATTTCAGATACCAGAGAATAATTCTTTAAATATAATTCTAAGAACCTGAAAAAAATTTGCATGCATCTTCTCCAAGTATACAAATATTTCCAAACAACACTCAGTGTGTTAGAGATTGGTTAAAGTCAGATGAATTGCTGATGTTTTTAAGAAACCCAACAACACCACATCTTGCCTGGTATTTGCTATAAAATGAGTAATTCATCTAGTAGTTNTTAAAATAATCAAATTTTACAACATTGTCAACAAATTTATTTTGAATATTTAGTCCATAACAGCCTCAGTACCATATATTTGTTGATCAATTCTATCATTTCTTATTGCATTGAATTAATCCTTTTTGAATCTATCAGAAAAAGGATATAGTCTTTTAACATGAAAGTTCAATTTGGGNTACGTAGAGATGTTTTGTACTTTAAAAAACAGTAGTATAGAACTCACACCAAGGAAGCTGAAGGAAAGCCTCATCAGCACTGAAGTTCTGTTGCATAGAGTTTGTGCTGACTGATGGCCATTGGAACATTTGAGTGAAGACAGTAATTAGTTATTGCCTATCTTGTTTTCTGTGTGACATTGAGGGAAATTTACCAATGCAATGATTAATGGAATAGGGTGCTTATTAGTGTACCTGGAAAGTAAAAGAATGCATGAGGGAAAATTGCAGTGTGTAGCAATCATGAATGTATGAGAAAGTCTTGACATATAAGTCTCTTAGAGATTGAGTAGTTCTCACTAAGGAGAAGTTTATTTTGAGTTTGTAACATTAATAATAATAATAATAGTAATAATAATAATAATAATAATAATAATAAGTAGTAGTAGTAGTAGTAGTAGTAGTAGTAGTAGTAGTAGGCTTTATGCTTCATTGTTATTTTCATGATATTTTTTATCTTGAAAGATAGTTTTAAAGACAGGTAACAATTGTTCCAGAAGTGTACTGGAAACTATGCCAAACTAATCACCTAAATCAATCCTTTCCTTTCAACTATAAGCTCAGGGCTTCTTTCCTAGGTACTAAAGGAAAAAAAAATACAGATAATTAGGATTTAGTAATAGGACTTGGTATGCCTAACTTGTTATTGTTTCTGGAGACTTGGAGTGTTGCTACTAGGACAACCTCCCATTGGAGTTTTAAAAGTGTATAGATGCTTGTATTTATTTTCTAACATGCTGCAATGCATATGTCTTGTGCACTCAAATCATCCAACTAACCTGCAGGTTTTCCTTTTTCAGTTTTCTTTTACATTTGAAATTAGTGTTCTCTATCTCTACCTGTTAATGTTGGTATGTGCTAGAACTGTATTCCATACTTCAAAATATCTTTTCATACTAACAAGGATACTCAAATAATGATTTCAAATCATGACTGTAAGGTTTTGAATATTGTAAATGGAGGCAGAGCTTTTTGTCCCACCTATCCCAGAATACCTGGCAGCTGCTCCCCAAATTACCACACAGAGGCTTATATTAATTATAAATGTTTGGCTGATGGCTCAGGCTTATTACTAACTAGCTCTTACATTTAAATTAACCCATTTCTATTAATTTATGCACCACCACGTGNCCCGTGTCTTACCAGTTTTCTGGCATCTTGTTCCTTCAGTTGCTGGCTTGTGTCTGTCCTAGCTCCACCCTTCTTCATCTCAGTCCTCAGTTTGATTGTATCCTCTAATGTTATTTTGCCTCACCATTGGTCAAACAGCTTTATTATCAACCAATCAGAGTAATACATATTCACACTGTATAGAAGGACCATTGTCCTTGTACTGGATTCTACAAGAGGATTAACTAAATTAAGCCCTAGTCATTTTTATATACAAGGAGGAAAATATTCCCTTTATGTTTTCAAATTTCTGTTTAAAACTGTGACTCAAAATGAAGTTTCTTCNTCTTGGATATCAATTTATCACTTGCTTCTTAAAATAAAAGTTTTGTTGAACTCTATATTAGATTATCCTCCAGGCACTTGTCTTGTGATGTGTCATGAACTAACATCTTCATCTCTTGAAAAATTAGCATAGTTACTTGAAAAAATTGCAGTTGTAAAAAAATCTTAGATTTTCCACAGTGGAAAATTACTTCATATGTACATCAAGATTCTCAGATAAATATTGCAATTAAAAAGCTACCTGCTTTGATTTGTATACAGATATAGATGTCATTTCTTTTCTTTTATGATATGGAAATGTGCAAAAGAACTTAAATTATTAGTGATTAAAACATTAATTAAATTTCAAATGATTTTATAGCTATATACCATTTGCTTGTAACTTCTATTTTGCCTCCTAAACATAGGCTAAACTAGTCAGTGAGATTTTAAAGTTAGAGATGAAATTAATGTTTAAAGCCATCCAATTTGAGATGAATTTGGATAAGAGCAATTATCATTCAGAAACAAAAGCTATATGTCTTAATTTCAAAATACTGCCAGAAGATTTTGCCTACAAGATATACTAGTGCAATTGCACAAATATAATAGCAGAAAGCTTGTGAGAATAACCAATCAATGTCAGATTTGACAAGGTCCTCTCTACAAGATTAAACCATACCCGACAATGCTGGGGTGACCAAGAATCAGAGATTAGATAACCATTGACCTAGGGAAAAACCAAATAATAGTGATCTAAAAAATAGTGATGAATTATATTCTGCTGTACTCGTAAGCCAGCGCCTTACTNAGCCATCATCAGAGACCCTTCCTTCTATCACAGTTGAGAGCAAATATAGAGACTTACAGTCTGATATTACACAGAGAGATACCTCGGAACATACAGCTCTCATGGGATGGTTCCATCAAGTACCTCCCCTAAAAACCCCATGGGAAGAAACCCCATGGAAGAGAAGATGGAAGGAGTATAAGAGCCAGAGGGGATAAAGAACACCATGACGACAAGGCCCTCTAAATCAACTCACCAATACACATCTAGATGTGTATAAGAGACAGGTGTATATAATATAGTTTTTAGTTTAGTATTTCTCCTCAGTGTATGTATGAGTGAGTTTCTGATTCTTATGCCTTGTCTTGGGGCTCTTTTCCTTCAGTTGATTTTCCTTGTTCAACTTGATGTGATAGTTTTTGTTTATTTTATCTTATTATAGGTTATTTTGTCATGTTTGGTTGTTTTCTTTTAGAAGTGTGTTCTTTTCCAATGAGGGACAGAAATGGAGTGNATCCTGATGGGATGGAAGGTGGGGATGATTAGGGAGAAGTGGAAGAAGAAACTGAAATCTGGATATATTGTATGAAGAAAATAATCTTTTATCAATAAAAGCAGAAAAATAAACACATTGCTTCAGCAAAATAATGCNGTGCACAATAGTTTGTTTTTCCTCAAAGAAAATATCTTTCTATGAAATCTATTATTCATCTGTGGACTGTGACATATGAGCTAACATAAATTTGGAATACAGATCAGGGGTATGTGACAATTTACTTTAATATTTTAGGAATAAAAAGGAATAAAATTAATATCTTAATTATGGAAGATGCATGATTCTAATAACTTACATTATTAGCCAACTGATAAATTATAAGAATCAAATGCAATCATATTGAATCTAATTGTTGATCTTCTTGAATAAATCTATTAAAATCACTACAAANATTGTTAAAATTTAATATATGAAGAAGTTCATTGAGCTTTCAGAAATAATCAGTATGTATGAGCTCTACTCAACACTGTTCTGATGATAATTTGATTAACAAAACCAATCCACATCTTTTCAATAGCTAACTCATTAAGCAGACCTTCTGATTGCTTTCCATTATGCTTATGTCTGGAGTCAACAATCCTTTGCTCAGTAATGGAGTCATGATTATAGCAGAATTCAGTAACTAAAGACTATTGGAGATAAAATACACTCAGTACATTCCTGAATATGACATCTGATTTTTAGAATGTGAGTTACCATTGTTTTCATTAACTGTTGACAACTGTTGACAAATCTTCATTTGGAACAATGAGAGAATTGAGTGCATGGGGTTTTGGCTTCTGGGTTTTGGATTTTGTCATTTTTCTTCCTTTT
>LZPO01046496.1:0-11052 GCA_001675575.1 Neotoma lepida
GTGTCTATGTGCTCATGTGTTGCAAGGAAGAGTCTATGTGCTTATGTGTTAGAAGGTGTCTGTGTGCTCATGTGTTAAGAGGAGGTGTCTATGTGCTATGTGTTAACAGGAAGTGTCTATGTGCTCATGTGTTGCAAGGAAGAGTCTATGTGCTCATGTGTTAACAGGAAGTATCTATGTGATCAAATGTTAAGAGGAAGTATCTATGTGCTCATGTGTTAAGATGAAATGTCTATGTGCTCATGTGTTAAGAGGAAGTGTTTATGTGCTATGTGTTAAGATGAAATGTCTATGTGCTCATGTGTTAAGAGGAAGTGTTTATGTGCTCCTTTGTTAACAGGAAGTGTCCATGTGCTCATGTGTTAAGAAGAAGTGTCTATGTATTCATGTGTTATGAGAATTGTTTTCACAGAATTTAAGTAATAATGGACATTTTTACCACATTATATATGAAATTACTAAAGTGTTTTTAATTACTCAGATGTTTGTTTGAAAGATGAATTACTTTTAAATAACAATTCATCTCTCTTAATTTCTACATGAATTTCCAACATTAGGTAGAGATAAGTCAAGGATATAAGTCCCTCTGCTCTTTCTCCTCAGTGTGGGGTCAGAAATCTTCAATACTGCAGGGCAGGGATCATAAATGCAAAAATATGCCACTGAGTCATTTAATGCCATTAGTACATACAGAATTCATGAAAATTTTTAATAAGATAATGTTTTTAAGTTCACAGTTCTTATTTTCCCAATTTTCCTTGAAATAAGAGTTTATTGGTGCAAATTAGTTTACTACTTCACAGGAAAAGTCTGTCAGCCCTAACCAGTGAAGTTCACCAATTATGTTCTCTAATTCAAGACTATAACATTAGACACTATCATGGAAGAAAATTCATAATCTGTGTTCCGTAATTGAACTGAACGTTAAACTAACCTTTCAACCCTTTTCTCTTAAATGATTATTTTATGTAAGTACTACTTTAGCCACAGTCCGATTATGCTTAACAGAGTAAATCAAGATTGGAGGAAGAGTTTACATATAGCAGGAGAAGGGTTAGCCTTAACATATGAGAAAATATTTTATAGCATGTCTCTGATGAAAATCATATTTTAACATCACAGTATTTGTTATCCAAATAAGGAAGAACATGATATTTTAATTGCACCAATGGTAGAACTTTTAAAATTTTTATTTCAGGATTTTGCAAAGATTCTTCAAAAGAATGCTGTGGCTTACATTAGCCTCCATAGTCCCATCCGTGGCAACACCAGTCTGCATCCAGTAGCATCTCCATCTCTCCAGCAACTGGTTCTAGAGGTAAGATGGACCAGATGTGTAGGAATAATTACTCAAGACTGCATACTTCTCTCAAAGTTAATGTTTTTTTATTTATTTCATTTAAGTATTCATAAAATGATCTGTAAGAATTTTAAAGAATTGCCCGTCATTTTGTCAGTTTGTTTAGTTGTCTGCTTGATTGTTTTGGAGAAGAAGTCTCCCCGTGTAGCACTGAGAGGTCCAGAGTTACTGTGGTAGCCCAGGTTGATCTATAACTTATGATTCCTCTGTCTCTGCCTCCAAGTGCTGAGTACATATGTGTGCTAACTCACACAGCTTTTGCTTTATTTTGTTTTATTCATCAGTATTCCTAAAAATTAATTTATCATACTCTGGAATTCTTCACCTAATATTATTTATGTGTCTATTTGTAAGAAATTATGAATAATTCAGTTATAGATATAGTAAAATGACAGTTTATTTGAAATTCAAATTAGCTCTTAAATTCATAATTCTATGTTTGTGCCATTTCTGTGATAAACTTGGTTACTTTGATATCTCTTGCCACTGGTTGGTATTTTAGTAAATTTTAGAACTGTCCTAGTTTTTTTTAACAACACTATGACCATTTCTAAAGGCAACAGTACAGCAATAAATATATTTGACATATTTATAAAGTACAAGGCTGGTTATGGTGGCACATGCCTGTAATCCCAGCACCTTTGAGACTAGGCAGGACTGTGAGTTGGAAGCTAGCTCAAGCCAAATAGTGAGACATGGAAAAACAAACAAAATTAAAGAAATTTGTGGAAATCTTTGTGAAAAAGGAAAAACTTATTGAAAAATATTGTGAACTCTAAAGTTTATGACATCTCACCACCAATAATCATTCCTCACATAACTTGGGAATTTAACAGACCTTTTTTCTACTTTGTTGATTTCCGAGTTATATTTTCATAACATTTACTGAACATGAAGTTGTCTATGCTGTTTCTCTGTATGAAGACAAGCACAACATCATTGGGTTACAGTTTGTGCCTAGCCCAGTCTCTGTTGGTGTACACTGGACACGGCCTTTCAGATGGCCACAGGGCTTCCAGTAAGTACCACAGGAACTGAACTAGACACAGATGAAACATGCCTCAAGTAGCCATAATTCTTGATTAAAATGTAATGCAAACACTTTAAAATTTTCATAAAATATTTTCTAGTTTATGATTTCCATTGACATTTCCATGTCATACAATAAAGAAAGACATTGAAAAAAATCAACTAGGAAAATATTTACATTTATTTTCAGCTGTACCCTAGTGTGCATGCCATGAATTGTATCTGACTTCCTTACCACACTCACAAAAAATCCACCAGAGAAAACGAGCTGCATATTTTTCCCTGAGAAGTTCATGTATTTCTAAATAAATGAGTGGCCATGAAAATGAGCCCAGATACTGAGAAATGGAGAAAGGATTTCATTTGTTGGCTTGCTTTTGTTTTGCTTATATAGAGATTGACACTAAGACAAACAACCCTAGGGCTGAATTAGATAAATATACTTTTCTTTTTATGTTTTAACTTTTATTTATTATTATTTTAAACTTTAAATATAATATTTTATTATTTATGAATTTCATATATGCATAAATGTATTTAGATTATATTTACCAACTAATTCATCCCTTTAACTTCTCCCTGATACTCCGTATCCTCTTAATTCATTTCTCTATATTCTGTGTTCTCTTATTTATTTTATTTTTCTAAACCCACTGAATGCAACTTGTGCTGCCTATACACCTGTCAGTGTGGAGCCATCATCTAGAGCATGGTTAATCAACTAAGAGGCAATAACCTTAAAGAAAGTTGATTCTCCCTTCTCCATCAGTTGTCAACTATCAATAGCACATAAATTCCTCCAATGTTGATTGGCTTGATTGGAAGCAGACTTGTGCAGTCAATGACAGCTTCTGTGGGTTCATGAGTGCAGAGGTACTGTCATTTCCATAAAATACATTTTCCATTGGTCCCCCACAATTCCTTCACCTTACTACATTTCTATCCTTTCTCCCATGATGTTCCCTGAGCTTTTGGGGGTGGTAGGGGTGGGATTGTGTTGTTGATACTCCATCCATGGCTGAATACTCCATAAGCACTCTCTATACTAGGACCTGTTGTGACTTTCTGCATTAATATTATTCCCAAGAATATATTATGGGGAGAGAACAAGCAGAATGTGATTTGCTAAATATATGACTACAGCTGTCAAAGAACACATTTAATTGATAAAAACAAAATAAATTAAAATTTTCTTTGAACATTTTCATTAGAGAAACTGCAAAACATTTATATGGGAGCTATTTATATGGGGGGAAGTAAGATATGTAAATAATGAATGTCTCATGGCAAGATCCACTCCTATATTTGTCTAGGAGAGAAATATTTTTGATTCTGTAATGAAAATACTTATATGCCAACCTTATATGAAAATGATTATATGAAAATAGAACCATATTGAAAGAAAACTTCAATTTACTTTGATTAATGTGTTTATTAATATTCATTAAAGTATTTCATTTTTGTGAGTCATAATAATGATAATGACAAATTAATTTGTTTTCCCAGAAAATCTAAATATATCAATGACTTGCCAATCAGATATGAACCAGAGGCAGGAACTGAGGCTCTTACTCAGCTGTTTTTTCTGAAAGTTTTGCTCCTATGTTGATGTGTTTTTCTGCTCCATTTGTGCTTCTCATGTTTTAAAAAATGTAAAACTGATCACATCATTTGAAACTGTTGTAAGTTTTAGAGTTTGAAAAGTCTATTCAAAAACTTAGACAGTAATATTTTTGTGTCCCCAAACATTTTAAGAAATTCACATGTATTTTCCAATCTTAACTTACCTCTTCCTCTTTTGTGTATTCACTGCCTCAGTGCACCAGATGAAACTAAGGTGAAGGAACTTACAATGGTGGTGAGAATGTGTGCTTAATATGCATCAAGAAAATGTGCAGTTATATAAAAATGTTAGCACAATTTATTGTTTCTGGCCTTCAGTTTCTAGAAGCACAACTCTCCTGGAGACTTCTGTGTGTTGACAGAATGATGACACTGTGTTCAGCTGTTTATGTAGAACCAGAATTATATTACCACAGGGCAGACACATGATAACTTCAACTGACACAGGCAAAAAGTTCCATAAAGCAGGTGTGCCAGTTATAGTCCCAACATCAAGGTCTGTATGTTTAAATGGCCTCATGTCAGGACTGATGTTTAGGATGGCAGCATCATTGGGTATTTTCATGTAAGTTTTGCCAATGGTTAACATAACTAAAGTTTTTTTATGGATCTCTTTTTAAACTGCATTATTGTGTCAGAACCTTATTATATATAACAAAGTGAACTTAAATTAGCCTACTACTAATTTTAAGAATGATTTTCCATTCTATCATTCACAAACATTTAAATATGCACTCTGTGTATATGTGTTTGTGTGTGAATGTGTTTGTATGTGTATATATGCATGTATTCACTTAGTTCTTCTGAATAAATTAGTGTGAAATAAGAAATTCTTTTTAAAATCTCAATGTACAAGAGAAGATAAACAGATCAGAGGCTTTGGTTGATGAAGCACATCTGACTTCATACAAAATTACTTCTAGCATTACTGCTAGGATGGAGTCAAAAACATAAGTACACAAAACAAACATGTACATACCTCTGTCTCTATATAGTTCTTCCCTCTCAGGTTTTGCAATCATCTTTCATAGATCACAGAAATTATTGATTTTGCCCTAAGGAAAAGAAAAAAAAAAGATCATCTATGTGTTAGCCAGTGCTCTGCATGTTTCAAGCAAGTAAAGATGAAATTTCTTAGAACTTATTTTGGGAAGACCTGAGGCACTCACACATATGAAAGTAGTTAATCTGGCCATATTCAACTTACACATTATTTTTGAATTACCTGACAGAAGCTAGAAAACCTAATGAAAACTAAGTGACCACACTGTGAAACTGCAAGGCACAGGCAAAATTTTGCAAAAATTTCTTTGAGCTGGTTAAGACATTTTTTCAGGTTTGTAACCTCTTTTAATTTTGTTTTACCTTTTCATATATAATAAGGTGTGGTGCTTTGAATGAAAATGACACATATGTTTGAATGCTTGGTTCACAGTTGGTGGAACCATTTGGAAATGATTTGGAAGTGTGTTGTAGGAGGATGTTTGGCTTTATTGGAGGAAGTGTGGTTCTGTTGGAGGTGGTGTGGCTTAGTTGGAAGAGTGTGGGCTTTGAGGTTTCTGAAACCCACACCATTACATTAACTGTCTCTACCTTCTGCTCGTGGATCAGCTACTTCTCCAGAGTCATGCCTGCCTGCCTTCCACTGTACTCCCCACTTTGATGATCATGGATTACCCCTCTGAAACTGCAAGCAATCCCTCAATTACATACTTTCTTTTGTAAGTTGCCTTGGTCATGTTGTCTCTTCACAGCAAAAGAAAAGTAATTAAAACCTTTCCATCAAAATACGCAGTGCATGTATATCAAACCACCAGATTCTTTAGTGCATTAGGGCTAGAAATGGGCAAGGATGCTTTAGAATCCCCACAGGCTGTTGGAAAGCTTCTTATGGGATGGGTATTCATAAAGAATTCAAGTTGTGCACGAAATTGCTTTAAGTGTTGCAGAACAAATTGAGCAAATTAAAACCCCCTATTGTCCAGGAGCTTATGATTATGCCAAAAACATAAAGCATGCAATAACAGCTAGGAGAAGATACCAGTATGACATACACTGCAATAAAATTCACAGGAATGAGGCAATGGGATTGGTTGAATTCCAACACATGCATTATAGACAGGGGCATGAAATAGGAATGGATTTCAAATCCCACTCAGGGCCCAATCCTTCAGTCATGTTAGTCAACTCCCATGATTCCAAACAACTAGTTTCTTTTCCAACCAGCTGTATTAATGCCCCTTTTCCTTTCTTGGCTCAATCTAAAGGTACTGCTAATAGTCTTTTGTCTATCTATTGTGCTACTAATAGAGTCACACCCCTTAACTCGCTCTGGGTAGATATTGCTCCTTTTACCTGTCCATGCCATATTTTTCAAGGAGTCAAAACAGATCCTATGAGGCATTAGTTCAAATACTCCAGTTAGCAAATATCTGACTTAAAGATATTAGAGGTGTTTATTAGCATTTTATCTTGGTTTAATGTTCTATTGTCCTGATATCAAATAATTAGTCATAATGCAAGGGTTAATCTTTAAAGTTCTATGGAAATAAATAGGTATTCCCTTGAGGTACTATCATGGGAACAATATGAGATATCATTACCTAAAGGGTCTTAATGGGGAAATGATGCTATACATCTTTCAATAACAAACACCAAAATTTGGGAGCCTTATTGAAACCTGACTACATACTGAGGATATTTATTTCATAAGACAAATGTCACCAAATCCAGAACCTAATACATAGCATGCAACCATCCTTAGATTTCTTGTATTTCTTAAATGTACGCATGTCCCTATTTGTATGCATGAATATATCAGAAATCTCTTAGAAGAGAACCTACTACTTTTGAAATTTTGTTCTATTCTATTACTATTTGACATTTTACATGTCTGCATGATGATATAACAGCTCATTTTTAAATGAAAGTTGATTAAACATGGTGGTGTTTAGCATGCTAACATTTTGACACATTATAGAAGTAATTTTTTCCTAATTGAAAACCTACTAGTTCATGGAGAGGTAGCCCTGCATATTTTATTCCTGGAGCATTTGAAATGTGTCTAGTCTAAGTGAATTAAAGTCCTAACCAGAAACACATGACCTTTGCCGAACTGAAAGTTTCCATTGCTATGGAAAAACACCATCACCAAAAGCAACTTGGAGGAGGAAAGTGATCATTTCATCTTTCATCTTATAAGTCCTTCACTGGGGGTACCCAGGACAGGAACTTGAAGCAGGACCCTGGATAGAGCAACTGAAGCAGAAGCCATGGAGGAACATTGCATACTGGCTTTGCTCTCATGGCTTGCTCAGTTTGCTTTCTTAGACAACTCAGAGCCACCTACCCAAAGGTGGCACTGCCCACAGTGAGCTGGGCCATCCTATACCAGTCATCAATAAAGAAAATGCACCACAGGCTTGCCTACAAGACAGTTTGATTGGGATATAGTCTCAATTGAAGATCTCTCTTCACAGCTGACTGAAGCTTGTGTCATGTTGAAGTATACCTAGCCAGCAAGTATACCTACCTTATTAAACTATATATGTGTCTATATTCTTCTGCTCATCCAGTTAAACCGTTCATGCTTTTGGATATGTTTGTTATCCTGTCTTTAAACAAATGTCATTATTTTATTGGGTTTTCCCAGCATTATTTTCCATACTCATCTTACAAGTGATCACTGTCTAAGAACAGTGGAACAATGGGTGTTAAACACAGGAGGTTGTTCAGTGTTTGGGCAAGCATGACTCTCCACACACCTTGATAAGACACTAAGCACAGTCATTACAATGTGACTTTGCTTTCACTTTATATTACAATACTCAAGATTTTCATGTATCACATTTTAATTAATTTAACTTGTGTATATTTTTATTAGTGGCACATGATAGGAGATGTAATGGGAGACTACCATATAATCATTGCTGTTTCTCACTCTGCCCTTGATAATTATAATTGACACACTGAAATGAAGCTTGTTTTTTATTATCCTTGCCGTAAAAGAGAAAAGTAAATTTGCTTCAAATATACTTCTATTTACTTGTCTTTCTTGACAAATTATATAACTTTGCATTTTATTTTCTATTTTGTTCAGTTTATTGATGAGAAAAATTATCTTCACTTTCTTGATACTCATGAATTCTAATACTGTTCAGTGGATTCTACTTAATTTATCTTTTTTTCTGTGACAAGTCAACTGAAATGACCATACAGGCTAATATACTGATTTAAAATCCTTCTTTACACTAATTTACTACTTCAGTAAAGTCTTCCATTAAAGATTGTAATTCAATGGCAGGATTATATCTACTGGGTTTACAAGCCTTTGCTCTGTGTTAAGAGCTAGCAGTCTCTCAAGTTTATTACTGTTTTACGAGGTTTTCTGTTCAGAGTACACTGACAATATGTAAATCACTTTTTATTTAAATCTAGATACTAAGGGAAATCTTAGATCTGGTTCAAATCCTGAGATTCACAAGGCAACTTGCTTAAATGTTTGAGTTGTTATTGCCAAAGAGAAATCTGAACAACTGGAGGTATTAGCAAATTAAACTTGAATTCATTCACACAATCATAATTAATGTACCATTATTAAAATAGCCTGAGATAAGTAATTTTTGCCTGTGGGTTTTTATCATTATCCTGGACATTAGTTTGGCAGGACTTCAAAGAACAGCTGTTCATTCAGGCGAGGTGTTGGTAAACCAGCATTGTTGGCGACTTGTATGACTGTGTTCAACTACGGAGTCATTAATGCAGCTCAACACATGTTTCCATTTTTTGTAAATGAAATTCACTCTAAGGATTTGTTGTGGCTTATTTTTCCCCATCTGCATATCAATTATCTCTTATGTGTTCGAAGAAATATTAGTAATATGATTTTACCATTTATCCCATACCTACAGCTATGATGGTTGTCATTAGTAACTTGAATATTTTATATTTTTATGACTAAATAAATTAATTTAAGGTTTTTGCTACAAAAAATAAATAAGGAGGAACACCCTTTCCAGGTGTAACTTTAGGGTGAATTCCATGTCTGCTGGCACTTTCCTTTCATGATTCTTGCTTCTCATGGTCAAAGGCTGTTGTGATAAAGAAATTTTGACTTTGAGTGGTTAGTTAGGTTTTGTTCTTGAATAAAATAATTTCATTTACTGAAACATGAAAAAATCAATGATAATGCTAAATAAATGATTAAATAACCCAATATTCAAATGGCCTCGATTAAAACCATTTCCCCATTGTGTTGTGAAAGATGTTTCTGTCAATCAAAAGGCTCAGTGAGTAAATGAAGTGATGTAGCCTGCTCCAAACCCATCTCATTCAGAGCATCATCTTTTAGTCATAATGGAAGAAATCCTAGGAGCTGCTGGGATTTGACACCTTTGGAGAGAGAGAGTCATTTTCCTTAATGATGTGATGTATGGCAAATCAATCACATGCCAGGGCAGGCTCCACTCCTGAGACTAGTTGGGCAACACAAACTGGAATTGATGGATAGGAAAAAAGAAAATTCAAGTTGTGATCAGAATGTATGGGAGGATAGCAATAGGAGGAGCTGGAGGAAGAATGAACATGTTCAAATACACTGTCTTAAATTCTCAAAGAGTTAATAAAAATATTGTTTAAAAAATAAGATAAATAAAAAAATTCCAGACTCCCCCCCCCCGAAAAAATTGACCACAGAAAAAACAACTTTAAGTAAATGCTGTTGAGTCTACAGGTAGATTATGCACAGAAGTCTAAGCAAGGGTTAAATACTCTCATTTTGCTAATAAGTTCCCTCTAATGATAGAATCTAGAATTTGCATTTTCAAGCAAATTCACTTTTTCTCAAAACATCATTCAGAATCTGTTGCTCAGATTTGGAGCCGGACTCTTTTTCCTTTTGGTCAGAAATTTCACCTGCCAGTATGCAGCCTTAGGCTTCATGGAGCTGCCCCGAACTGTGCTTTTGCCAATCGTACTTTGGCTACCTTTGTTAGCTAACTCTTGAGTTTCAAAGTATAATTTTGAGGTACGGATGACAAAATAAACAGTAGAACACCAAGTTATTTTAGCCCTGATACATTTATTCTCCTGTGGACCATGATAGCAATTTTCTGTGTTATCTCTAGGTGCTGAAAAACAATTTCATTTTGGCCTAAGGAAGATTCTCAAATAGGAAGAATTACACTCAGGCACTCAAATATTGTTGACAAATTGGGAAAGAGATTAAACTTTCTTATAAGTGAATTCTTTCACCTATGCTTATTTGTATAGCAAATCATTCATAATCCATCCTGTATTTGTTTGTTTGATTATGTTTTATAATGCATATGGGTGTTTGCCATTTTTTCCAGTTCTATTGGTTACAAGGCTAACAGCTTTCATATTTATCATTTAATATTTTTCATTTACCATTTGTTTATCTATTCCATGACTTAAAAAATTCTGGTTCTAACTCTATAAGCCATATATGATAACAGTTGGTGAAATATAATGAACCATGAAAATTTTAAGGACTTGTGTCATTGTTTATTCTTTCTGAGGCTGTGTGAGCACATAAACATGGTGGGTAGCTATAGGCATTTATTTATGATAACCATTCATCTAGAAATAGTTCTAACTCATTTATCAATGGTAACAAATATAATTAAAATAAAAAAACAGATTAAGATGTAGGTAGGGCTGCAGAAATGCCTCAGTAACTAACAGTTAAGAGTACCTATTGCTCTTAAAGAGGACTTGAGTTCAGTTCTCATCACTCATATGAGGCAGATCACAATCTCCAGTAAGACAAGTTCTAGGGCATCAGAACCCCTCTCCTGGCCTCTGTAAGTACTGCACTAACATGCTCAAATCAACAGAGAAACATAAGTACACACATAAGAAAAAATAAAATCTCTTTAGAAAGATGGCAATAGTCAAGGCTGAAATGAGCATTTCTTTACTGATGATTATAAGGAAAATTGTAGTTTAGAATCACAGCATGAAAGTCAGAAGCCTATTCCATGGAACCCTTTTTCCTTTAAAAAAATCTAGAATTATTT
>LZPO01046497.1:0-11047 GCA_001675575.1 Neotoma lepida
AAAAGAAGTACTCATTTGACCACAGTGGTTGCCTAACAAAATAATTTTTTTCACATGAGTGAGAATACCCAAGAAATGATATAACTAGAATAAAGTTGTAGCTACTTAATAAATACGGACTGAAATAAAATAGAATTGAATTTATTTGATGAATACAGACCCCCAAAAAAGAGAACTAAGAAATGGTCTGACTTGAATAGAGTTGACTTACTCAGTGGACAAAGGTTATAGTTGTCTGTTTGTGAAAACAAAATTCTGTGACATACTAGAAAACTAGTCTTAGACTTTTAAAATTCTCTGAATAAATTTAAAAAACATAGACTTTTGTCAAGGTTGGAGAATTTGCCAGCTAAATTCCAAATATCTTGCAGTCAGTTTATTTTTAACCATGGTAACAGACATAATGGGGAAGTAATTTGGTAAACTACCAGTTGACAGCCTAAAATTAGGCCAGTGTGCCAGCTTTGAAAAGGGCTGGAAAGAGATCAAACCACTGTTGTTAAGCTGTTATGGTCCTACAAAAAAGTGACATTAATAAATGCTACTTACAGGGTAACTTAGATGTTAAATTGCTTTCTGGAATTGCCCATGGTATTTATTCAAATAAAAGCTGTTGATTCACTACTGAGGATCGAGTCACAGAATAAAACACTCACAGTAGACACTAAAGGTTTCCTGTTTGAACTTTTACACATAATGCAGGTTTTATCTTGCCCGTGATCAGTCTTGCTTTACTTTACTTTCTTGTTTTTGTTATCTTTCCCCTTTGATGAAGTAGAATTATAAAGACATCAGATATATGTTAGGCGTGGTGGCGCACGCCTTTGGTCCAATCACTCAGGAGGCAGAGGCAGGTGGATCTCTGTGAGTTCGAGACCAGCCTGGGCTACCAAGTGAGTTCCAGGACAGCCAAGGCTACACAGAGAAACCCTGTCTCAGAGAGAGAGAGAGAGAGAGAGAGAGAGAGAGAGAGAGAGAGAGAGAGAGAGAGAACGAAAACAGGTAAATGAATAAAGAGAATGTGTTGTGTGTACAAAATGGAATGTTGTGCAGCCAGAAAGAAAAATGAAGTCATGACATTTGCAGGAAAATTAATGTGATTGGAAATCATTATGTTAAATGTAATCAGTCAGACTCAGACAAATACCACATTTTCTCTTAAAATCAGAACCTTGATATGTCTATGTGTGTATGCATCTTTATATGTGAGTATGTATTTATATATAAAATATATATGTACATATTTGTATATAGGTTATGAAGCTATTAATAGAAAGGGGATCTTGAGAATAGAGGAAGAGATCTCAGGAGAGTTGGGGAATAGAGAGAATGATAGAGTATATGTAATAAGAAAACATGGGTTGGGACTAACTGGAGAAGAAGCTAGAGGAGGGTTGAATATAGGAACAAATAAGAAAAGAGTTTAATGGCACATATGCTTAAATATAGCATAATGAAATCAATTATTTTTATGCTAACCCCCAAAATCAAAAGATGAAATGAGACATATTTTGATGGTATATGAAGAGAGACAGTAAGGTGGTCTTTTAGAAACTATTCTAGAATTCTAAAAAGCCGGATTTTGTCTTATTTTTCTAGTTTTTCAAAATGATATATAGCAGGCTACAATTTTAATTACTATTTTTTCTCTCTGCTTTGACCTTTTTATATGGCTTATTTTTATTTACTAGTAGAAAACGTGGGGAGAAATTACCAGGGAGCTTCATTACTTTCATGTAGCTAAAATTCAATATTTAGTTTTATCAGTAGGCTTTAATTTTAGTATTTTATTGCCAAGACACAGTTGCACGGTAAAAATACCCCTGCAGGACTTATGTTAATGTATATTGAAATGTCATGTATATTGAAATGTCGTTTATGACAGGCATGTGTGTCAGACACAGTCTTTTTTTCAGAAAGCTCTGAAGCATGGAGGAATCAGATGTAAAGATGTTGGTCCTTGTGGTAAACTACAAGTCATACAGGTCGACTAAAAATGTCCTGCTGGTCATTGTTCTGTCATTCCTTTAATCTCCTAATGTATCTCAAATCTACCGTGGCCACTTCAGTATTCCTTCATACTTGCAATAGTTGTTTCTCTTCACCCCTGCTCCCAGATGGTTTATTGTAAAAACCTGGTCTTGTCTCATTCCTGTCTCATTCCTGCTTAACACTCTTGGGAGGTGTCCTCTTACATGCAGTATCCAATCCAAGTTTCTTCACAAAGCTTTCAGGACTTTTTCTGATGTAATTCTACATAGATCTACATATATTTATATGTATGTATGTATGTCTTTGTTTGTTGGAGTAGTAAGACAACATTTACCACAATAGAGCACAAGCTGAGTGCCTGTAAATACTCCAGCATCACTTTCATCATTTGGGTACTCTGGAAAAGAGGAATCATTTGCCATTTTCACCATTTTACAGTAATTGAGGGAGCACTAACCTCCTTTCTCTTAAACTTATCTGAGGAGTGGTATAAAACTTCTTAGCACCACCAAGAAGTCTCAAAGCAGGGTGAAGACTCTAGACAAAGTGCATTACCTTCAAGCTGCTTACCAGCAAAGATGCGTGTCTGCTGATCAGGAGCAGTTCTTTCTTTATCCTGGACCTCAGGCTTTACATTTTCTTAGTATCCCAGGGTTCCACCCCCAGTGTGATTGCCCTCTCCAAAGGCATTTCCGTGAAACTCTGCCCACCATCTAACTGGTGGGTAAGAAAGCTTCAGCTGGAGCTATAATCTCATTACATCCAGTGGCTAAAGTGTGAAGTCTGCCCATGTGGTTTGTCATTGGTGTTTGAACTGGCCACTCTGCTTTTTATTTTTTAAAATAACTAATTCAATTTGGTCTTTAAAATGCAAAGCCATGTTCTTCTAGAGGACATCTTTCATCATCCCAGGGGATTAGGTGTCTACTTCTAGAGTGCCTATAGAAAAAGCTGTAAGTGCGTGCTCTTTTCATGGCAATAGAGTGCTTTTAGTTCATGGTTGTTTTTCTTTTGTAAGAAAGACTTTACAGCGTAGTGTACTTGTTACTGTTATGGAGTTTGTGACCCCTGGGAAAGACCATAGACTTAATCCAAGTAAAGATTATTGATTAGCTGCTAACTAGATGAACACTCTGAGCCAAATTTGAGATTGCTCTGAGGGAGGGGTGTGGGGAAGGACTTTTAAAGGGGAAAACCACATGAAGACCTTCAGTATCTTTGCCAGTAAGCAAAAACTGTTCTATTCTGCCAAGTTAAATGGTTAAGGCAATGCAAAACAATCTCTGGGTATCTGTATAAGCAAGTTAAAAAGCAGTTAGTCATATCATAACAAGATAGTCACAGCTGTACATTTTTGGGTGGGGTTCACTGAGTCAGGATCACTGGGAACTTATCTTTCAGGGACTAGAGTCAGAGACAAACAGCTGGTGGGTACCAAGATGGATTCCCAGCATAAATGGAGCTTCTTTAACCATAACAGTTACCTCGCATGCTTACAAAAACATTATGCTGATTTGTGTTAATGATTGTGAACTCTTGACCATTAAGATAATGTGCTGTTTCATCCTATTGACATCACTGTACTTAATGGTTGCTGTATCTTGCGATAAGGAACTTGTTTGAGTTGGCTGTTGAGTGTCTTTTGTTTGCCCCTGATAGTGTTAGACTGTATTCCTTGATGAAGCTATTGGAATACAGCTTCAGAGAGGGCTTTATTTTGGTTGCTTTTTCCATTCTAGGTATAAAATCTTGGTGTACATAGTATGAGTGGAGCTGAATGCATCTTGCTCCATCTCACAACTACATGAGAATACTTTTTGCAGTTACTCTTCTTCTGTGTTATGGTGATATTTGGTTTATCATAGCACTTATTACAGCAGTATAATTAATCTATCCTGCTAATACATGAAGTATTAAACATACTACTTCAACCTGTTGTAACATTTCCCAAGTGTGTTCTGTCTGATCTTAGAAAGCATTATATTAAAAGGAATTTGAGACCAATTAGTTTGGGAACTATAAAGTGATTTGAAGTTCTGAGAGTATAGGATTTAACAAGGCAAATAATGTGCATGCAGTGTGGCTGATTGTCTAAGAGGCAGATAAGGAAGATGTTGCTCAATATGTTTATTTTGTTTTATTTTTTTAAGATTTATTTATTTTGTATAGTGTTCTGTCTACATGTATGCCTACCTGCCAGAAGAGAGCACCAGATCTCATTATAGATGGTTGTGAGCCACCGTGTGGTTGTTGGGAATTGAACTCAGGACCTCTGAAAGAGCAACCAGTGCTCTTAACCTCTGAGCCATCTCTTCAGCCCCTGCTCAATTTATTTTGACTTAAAGTTTTTTTCCGCTTGATTATACTTGACAAAACTTAGTTCTTTAGGCACAGTTTTATCTGGTAAATGGCTCGTTATAAATGGAACAGGTACTGTAAGTGAATATTTCACTTCCTCTGCCCCGCTTCTTTAATCCTACAATAACAGTAGGCCTTAATTCTCTAGACCTACCTACCTGTAGTAATCTTTAGTAAAAACTGTAGAGCCACAGCAGACTTGGTCTGGTCTACTTAGACTCCTGTGTGGATGGTCTGAACAGAAGCTCCTGTAGCAATTTATCTGAGCCTTTCTACTATTTTAATTTTACCCAGGATAAGTAATTAGAAGGAAGCCAAACAAGTTTTGGTTAATTCAGATGTATTTCATGGCCTCATCTCTTTCTTTTTTAAATTGCTGATGAATGAGTAGCAATAATATGTTAGATATTTTTTTTAAAAGTACAAGGCTATTTAAATAACTAAGACATGCTAATAGCTTTGACATTTAAAATATGAAATAGCTTTTCTTGCTACTTCTAGTAAACTTAAAAATATATGTACAAGGAGCATGCTTTAGTTTTCATAATTATATGATTGAGTCAAGGTCTTGTTTTGGAATAACAAGTCAGTATATCCTGTGATTAATAGTAAAAGCATGCAAATAGGCATTTATACTTGCTTATCCTGCAATAGCAAGGAAAAGGAAACATTGGGTAAGTCATTGGGATGACATAATATCTAACATCTATTGAGCATTTATGTGTTTGTTATTGTTAAGTATGCATTAGCACATTTAATCCTTATAATTACCCTCTCATTATACTATTTCACATTTTTAGAGTCAAGTTCAATTTTCCAAAGGGTTTTGTATATTACTGGCTTTACCAGGCTCTGACAATTTCCCTGTTGGCAAGCAAGTCCATGGAGGATCAATAGAGGCAGAAGTATCAAAATGAGTAGGCATTTAATGCCACCCTTCCCATCTACCTGTTCCGAATCAAAACAAAAGAACAATTAGTAGTTTTTGTATGTATTTAAGGATGTCGGAATTACTGATAAGGATTCAACTATAAAGTTAACCTATGGATTTGAATTTCTGTATTTTATCATTTGCTATTTACTCTTGTATAATCTGTTTTTGTACCTATAAAGAGCATAATTTATTATCTACTTCATAATGTTGTGAAGATTGGGTTTGTGTGTTCAATGTGTGCCTGGCATCTTCTGCTAAGTCTTCATTATTGCTGTTGTTAGCATTCTTAGCCAACATTAACTATTTTAGCTAGCAAAGAATTAGAAATCAGAGTCCCTGGTATCCGATAGCCAGTTTTGGATCTTTCATCCAGGTCTCATCTGGTCCAGGTTGCAGTGGTCAGATGGTTGGTTAGTGGAGAGTTAGACATCTTGTCATAGTCTGACCTTGGGTGCCTCAGAAATCATGTTTTGTTTAAATAACTTTTACTTAATGTCAACCCTTTAACCCAGTTTTTGTACAAAATATTTCTCAAACAAAACTCCTGATACAATGNTATCACATGGTTTCTGAGTAGAAAGATTAGTGGAGAGAACTCTAAAAAGGGAAACTTCTTCAGAAGATACATTATAATAATGAGAAAACCTGGAGTTCAAAGCAATAGATTGGAGTCAGAGATTTTTTAGTGGTGAGGACTGGTCTTAAACCAGGGATCTGAAGTTCTTTGATTTTATTGGTGCTTAGTTTCTTTGCTTTCAAATACATAAAATATACAAAACAAACTATTTAAAAATGGATATGGGCTTTCTGATTTAGTTTCTTTCTATAAATAAGCTATTACCTTAAACTGAACACATAAGACTAGGTTCTGTTTTTTTTTTAAATTGCTTTCATTTCTAAGTATAGAGAATTCTTTTCCTTAAAGTATATTGGAGACAGAATAAAAGCAATACTGTGTATATAGTCTATTGTTAAATTTTTAAATCATACTACATCAGAATAGAATAGATGTGTAGATGTACATTTTACTTACGCATTTACAGTTAGCATTTAGATTGTCTCTGACAGTTATAAACCAAGTTGATATAATAATTTGTGTACAAACCTTTGTATAGGCTTATGTTTTCATTTCTCTTGGGTAGATTACTAGGAATGAAATTACTGGTTCACAATTATAAACTTTTTATTGCTTCATTTTACATTTTCATAAGTTGTAAATGTGCATAGAATTCCATTTCTTCACAGCTTTTCTTTCTTTTTCTATCCTTTTTTCTTTTGAGACAAGGTCTTACTGTGTAAGACCCTGGATAGCATGGGATTTGCTTTGTATACCACTCTGGTCTTGAACTCAGAAATCTACCTGTCTCTGCTTCCCAAGTTCGGGGATAAATGTGTGAACCACCGTGAGAGGCTTCTCTCCATCCTTGACTACATTTGTTGCTGTCTGTCTTTTTTTATCATGGCCATTCTCAACATCAGAGAAGTAAATGGTATCTTTGTCGCTTGAATTTGTGTAGGTATTTCGTTTGATCGATTACGTGGAACATTAGTTTGAAATACCTATAGCTTAAGAAGTTCTGGATGAGACTTTTAAACTGGTATGACTTAGAGTAGCTTCCTGAAATTGCTAACTGTTCTGTGAGCTAAAATCTGAACTGTGATTCTTTTCATGTAAAATAAAAACGAGAAGCACTGGGAATGTGCTTGGAGTGGTGGAGATCTTGTAACTTTTCTTTTTGGTATGTCACAGTAAAAAAATTATCTGATAATATCGATTGGCAAAAAATATAAGAGATTTCCNTATTTTCTTAAGTTCTAATACTACCTGTGATTGGGTGGTAGAAGTACTCTGTAATGAAGTGAATATTTAATTTACAGCTTGAATCAACAAAACATCTGTTCAGTTCTTGTGTGCATGTGATCTTTTTGTTTTACTAAATTGATAAATTCCTCTTCAAAGAATTTACAGGGTTGGTAGAACTCTAAAGCCAGTTACACCTGGGCAACAAGTCATGCCTGGTGCTTCCTGTGAAATAAGATACAATGAATGCATACAATCATGTTAGGAGACGCTCCTTTTTTCTCCACCTACACGTACATGAAATAACTTCCAGCATGGCAGACAGTCTTTTATATGCAAAAGTAATAAAATTGGACATGAACTTGTAATTGTAAATACAAAATAATACCAGTTTTTTAGAATCTGATTAAAAATAAATCTCAGTATTTAAAGTGAATATATTTCAATTAGATGATGTAGTTACTTAATTTTTTTTATCTAAACAAGTAGTTTGAAATGTTTTCTGCTATAAATTACTATTAGTTTCAGAGTCAGCAACTCCTAGGAAAGCAGTATTTTGTAATGGCAATACAAAAGAACAAAGTATTCAGCATATTCAACATGGATGAATCTCAAAACACCACACTAAAACCCTATGCTGTAATTTCATGTCTAATAAGAATTGCAAATGAGAGGCAAATATGTAAGTCTATAGACAAGAAGTAATTAGTGGTCTGTGCTGGAGGTAGAAGTAAGTAGTGATTACAAGTGAGTTATGAGATTCTTTTTATGGTAATGAAAATGTTCTGAGTTAGAATGTAGAGATGATTGTGCAACTGTACAAACTTATTAAGAACTGTTGAATTGTGTACTTTAAATTATAAATAATAAATATAAATGAAATTATAAATATGGCGTCTATCTTAGCCCCCTTTTTTAAATTTCTACAAAATACCTAAGACTTGAGCAATGTATAATGCAAAGAAGCTTATTCAGTTCACAGTTGTAGAAGGCACAAGCACAGTACCAGCATGCACTCGTGTGTGGTAAGGATGTCTGGCTACCTACGTCACAACCTGACTGATGGGAGGACCATGGAGAAGGAGGGGTGATGTAGTAAGACAAGAAGCCAACCTTGCTCTTCTGGGGACAGTCCACAGTCTAATGAGAACTAGGTTAGTCCCATTGTCCCTACAATCTGATCACCTTCTACAGGCCCTACTTTTCCAAGGTTCCATTACTTGGTTGCCACACTAGGGACTAAAACTTCCAGCACATGGAGATTTGAGGTACACAGTCAAGCCACACATGTAAGTTATGTTTCATTTAAACAGCTTCATAAAAAGTAGTCATATTCCAAGTAAATTTCTTTAAATAAAATAACATGACAAGCACGTAAACGAAATCTCTAAATACAAAAAGTTGCATATTCTGGGTATTCTAGGAAACGAGAGTGAAATGGTTTCCCATGATGTTTTGACTCTTAGGAAGCTTTCTCCTCTCTGTCCACAAAACTGCTTCTGGCACTCCACCCACCCCCTTTGCTGTACATAAAGGACATTATTAGTAATTTTCAGACTGGGCTAGTAGCTTAGATATTTATAGGCTATACTTTCCAAAGGACTTGAAATAATTAAACAGTATATAATACAAATGATAGTTTACTGCAGTTGAGAAAATAAATGTTACCGTAGAGAAATTGACTGTGCTATATAAATATTTGTTATTAGTATTTACTTAAACTACATATATGAAAGTTGTTACAAATTAAACTTGAAAATTTTTGCATATAGGAGACAGTTGTGTTTAGTCTTTCACTTCAGTTATGTCTAGCCTTATGTAAAATATCAGCATGTCCAACTGCAGAGATTCTGTGTAACTGACCTCCATCAAAAGAACACTTTCTGAATTGTTGGATCTGTTAAAATAAAATGTGTTTTTTTATTCCATTACAAATATATGGAGATACTGGCAAGTGATGGACAGTCATACTTATTAATGGAATCCAGATTCTGGCTTAAAAGCTTATGGACCTTGGGCAGTACACCCTCAAACTCCTTGTCAGTCAGTGTCCTAATCTTTAAAGTGAGAGCATGATGAGTTGTTGTTTTGTTTTTTTTTTCTTTGATGGGGAGGGGGGTAGGGAAAATTCTAGCACACTATCTGAGAGATTTATTATACATACGTAGTTTTTTACTGGGATGTACCAAAGAGAAAAAAAATTACATGATTACTGTATCAATTATCATACTTTCAAAAAGTATAATATAAATTACTTCTCATTTTTGTATGAACAATTAGAATTTTGTCTTATACAGAGATAGGTCCTGTTTGTACTCTGAATTGTAATAACTTAAAAGTCGAACAGAGAAGAAAAGAAAACAAACAAAAACCAAGGTCTCTTTGGAGTTGGATGTCTCGTATTTGAGTCTGCTTCTGTCATTTGCTGTCTTGAAAGTCTGAGTAAGTTATTGAATGTGTCTTCTATTTTCTTTAGAATAGGTAAACCATCTGCTTCAAGGATTGTTGCTAGGATTAAGTGTCACTGTGTGAGTAAGTAGTTGTCACAGTTTAGTCTTTCACTTCAGTTATGTCTAGCCTTGTGTAAAATATCAGCATGTCCAACTGCAGAGATTCTGTGTAACTGACCTCCATCAAAATAACACTTTCTGAATTGTTGGATCAGTGCTTCCTGTGACTGTGCTTGACTCTAGCTGGCAGTTCGTCCTGAATACTTAGCTGTGTGCTGTGCTGCCACAAGTACTCCACACATATTACTATCACAACAGTGCTGTGAAAGAGCATATACTGCCCGAATGCTGGTGGTATAGTCTGGAGAGTAAGGTTCTCAGAAAGCTGGCAGTGTCCAATCATGTGGTGAAAATAGAGGTAAGGGAGACTTCAAACCTGGTTTCTCTGAGCTGCAGCCTCTGTAACCGGTTTCTGGAGTGACTCCACAACCATAGTTGCCACATTCCTCCTTTGCCCTTACCCGGCTGTGGTTATGGAAAGTGGCATTAAATTTGTCCTTTGTGGCTCACTCCATGCTCGGACTGCTACCAAGAAGTAGCAAATGCTTAATAAATAGTAGCTGCAGTTCTTGTTTATTAATGCAGCTGTGGTTCTATTTAAGTTTTTACAAATTTGATTCTCATTTCTTATAAGTGTGTATAAGTGCAGATGTGTGCATGCCATGGAGGACAACTTTTGTGAGTGGTTGCTCGCCTTCCACAGTCAGTTCCATGGAACTCAGATTGGTGGTCTTTCGTGATTTTAAATTAAACATATTGCCATTTTTGTTTAGCAGCAGGGATACTTTCTCAGTATGCATCCTTTTGTTAATGTTAGAGTGTACCTAGATGAAACAGACGCTATGGATCAGTCAGTCATTTAATGTGGCCTCTCAGTATAGCTGGGATGGTAAATACGAGTTGTGCTAGCCTTCTCTCAGGTAATCTGTGCACAAAAGCAGTAGACTTTGCACAAATATTAGTAAACATAGTAACACACTTGGGACTTACATAGTTGTATGTGCTGTTCTTTTACACGGCTGGTAGCACAGTAAGTTTGTGTGGGTCAATATCACCACAAACAGCAGTGATGGGTGTTGGCTCTGAGGTCTCTAGGTGGTTAGAGATTTTTCAGTCTCATTGTAATCTCGTGGGTCATATATGATGTGTGGTCATAATGCGGTGCTTTGTTCACTAGAGTCTGCAGTGCAGGGAAGTGTTTTTACTTAGGGGCAGGTTATGTGGGTTAATGCTCAGAGAATTTTCACTAATGTTTATGAATGCTTTTTTTATACTAGGTGGAGATTTTTCCCCATATATTTGTTATAAAAAATGAACAACAATATTTGGTGATAAAATAAAGATGAAGTAAAGTTTCTATTTGGTCTTTTACTATAGTTCACTTATTTAGAGCTAAAGGATGTTATCTTTAGTTTTTAAGACCAAACTTTTTTTTTAAGTAATGTATAGCTT
>LZPO01046498.1:0-11040 GCA_001675575.1 Neotoma lepida
GTGAATGCTATTCTCAGTATTGGACAATCACAAAACCACAATTTTAATCAACTCTGAAAATCAGTGAAGATCCTCTATGTTCTGAAATATGAAATATTTAGGCTGGCCTTAATTCTTTATGTTTGTTTTAATCTTCAGTAAGTGGATAACAGATCTATACTCACAGATATGCTAACCTCAATGAAACGAATTAAATTTTTGAAAGATTTGATTTGCTAAAATTCACACATGGATAAATAGATAATCTGAATAGATCTGCAACTGTTTAGAATTAATTAATAAATAATATTTTTAAACAGGTGACACATGACCAGCTGTTTTTCCCAGTGAACTATATACAAATTATTAAGGAACTTTATTTCCTACAATGTCTTCTAGAAGAGAAACACATAGACTCTTCTTTTTTTTTTTTACTAAGAAATTTTTTTATTCATTTGACATACCAATCACAGATCCCCCTCTTCCCTTCTCCTTTTACAGGGGTCACTATGACCATTGGAAA
Organism: Neotoma lepida; assembly: GCA_001675575.1. NCBI lineage: Eukaryota > Metazoa > Chordata > Mammalia > Rodentia > Cricetidae > Neotoma > Neotoma lepida. The sequence goes on from LZPO01046498.1 coordinate 503, forward strand.
ACACAGATATTTACATTATGATTCATAACAATAGCAAAGTTACAGTTATGAAGTAGCAACAAAAATAATTTTATGGTTGGGGTCACCACAACATGAGGAACTGTGTTAAAGAGTCACAGCGTTAGAAAGGTTGAGAACCACTGATCTGGGAAATGGACCTCTGGGCATATCTGTAGTGGATTATCTTGATTAAGTTAGTTGGTGTGGGAAGACTCATAATTGTGGGTAGAACCTTTTGTAGAACAGGGAATCCAGGATTATAAGAAATAGGGAAAGCCAGCTGGACACTAGCATGAAGGCATTCATTGCCCTCACCCTTCTGCTACAGATAGAAGGTAACCAGCTGTTTCAAGTTCCTTCTGTCTTGACTTTGTCATGATGGACTCTACCTTGAATTGTGAGCTAAGGTAACCCTTCTTTCCTTACACTGTTCTTGTCAATGTCCTTTTTTACAGTAACAGAAAAGAAATGAAGACTCGCTGTAGGGCCTACCAACAGGTAAAAACAATCAACTGAGAATCTTAATGAATTTGCTGGAGCTGAATATGGGATTGGCCTGAGAGAGAAATTTCTGCAGGTGACAGTCTTAGAGGATTCTATCAAACAAGTTCACCAGACATGATACACACACTTCCTTAGTTCAATGGGGCACAATATACTCACAAACAATAAGTTGTATGAATGAACTGAGTTTCTTTCTTTTTTCTGCAAAGGACAAAATAGATCAGGAGCTCATGTGCTGAGAAAGCTCAAGTCTCAAAATTGTTACCCTGAGTGGATGAAGACTTCATTACCTATACCCCACTTGGTTCACAGCTGAGAGATCCTAAAAGGGAACTCTGGGTTATATACCTCAGGGGCCACATGACGAACATTCTGCTTTCCAGGAAGAGGACAAAACCAGCTGCGCCATGTCTACCATAAAGTGTTCCATTTGCTGGGAGGAATAAGAACAAGTTCTAGAATATTTGAGTGGGGGGGGTTAGGTATTTAATTTCTAGGATAGTCCACAGACTGTTTCTCCTAAGAAATGTATGCAAGCAAGGGAGAATTGGGTCAGCCCACCTAGAGAGCTGCCCTACAGGCCCCTACACTTGTACAGATTTGCTTCTGGGAACTCCACAGGTTTTCAGGTAATGAGCCTAAGAAATAGCCCTCTATATGTTACTTTAGGGGAGAAGTGTAAGTGATGGCAAATATGGAATATTGTTTCCTATACGAGAAGCTTGATCTCCAGAGGAACTCAATTCTACAGAGACTTCTCTAGCAGGGCTTTTTTCCTCCTCCTGGTTCCCTTCAACCTTCCTGCTCTGATTAGTAGTCATAAGGACAAAAGGGACATTTGTGAATGTCAACATTCAGTGGTAGGTAGAGCCCCACTCTAAGACTAAGGCAAAAATCATAATATTATGGAATACTGGCTCCCACCATACCTTGCCAGCGTGCCAGGACGTCAGCAGAATAATACAGAATCTCAGCTGCAGAGGCTGCAAGGTTTACAATCCAGCTAGTGAAGAGTTCTTAGGAAAGTTCTGAGGCACTGAAGAGACAAGAACAAAGGCACTAGAATAATTTGAAGCCTGTAACACAAAAACGTTCAACATAGCAAGCATAAATAGATCCCAACTCTTAGCCAGACTAACCCAAATCCTCAGCCAGCTTCTTATTACCTCAGTTCTTATTGCAATATGTCTGGCTTTCAACACAGAACTACAGGCTGTAACACAGATCAATTCAAAGCAATTTCAAAAATTTAGGAAAGCATAATAGTAAGACTCAGGTGTGGCATTGATTTAGATTTATAGATTTATAGATTTATAAAGATTTAAAGTAACTATGTTAATATTCTAAGGACTCCAATAGAATCTGGCAACACATAAAAATAGATGGTTTGTATAAACAGAATATGTAAACTATAAGAAAAGAATCTTTAAGATTTTGTATTTGGCAATGGATTATAAGTTTTAAGCAAGAGAAAAATGTCTAAGTTTTCTTTCCTTAAAATTGATAACTTTGATCAAGGGTGGTGTACATCTTTAATCCTAGCACTCAGGAGGCAGAGGCAAAGGCAGGTGGATCTCTGAGTTTGAGGCCAGCCTGGTCTACAGAGTGAGTTCCAGGACAGCCAGGGATACGCAGAGAAACCCTGACAATAATAATAATAATAATAATAATAATAATAATAATAATAATAATAATAATAAAGACTTGGAAGGACAGGACTCAAAAATGCGATAAAATAATTGCAAATCATACAATTGATAAGATTTTAATATCCACAACATATAAATACTACCAAAAACAAAACAAACAAACCAAGAAAAACAACACAATTTAAAAGTGGACAGTAGCCAGTGAGATGGCTTAACCAATTAAGACGAATGCCTCCAATCCATGTGATCTGTGGCTTTTGTGGCTCACAAGGTAGAAGAAAGGATCCAACTCCTGCAAGTTCTGCCCTGGCCTTCACACATGCACCACAGAATATACTCATTCAACATACACACACATGTAAATAATAAATAAATAACTGATAAACATGATTTGATTTTTTTTTTTCGAGACAGGGTTTCTCTGTGTAGCTTTGCGCCTTTCCTGGAACTCACTTGGTNGTCCAGGCTGGCCTCGAACTCACAGAGATCCGCCTGCCTCTGCCTCCCGAGTGCTGGGATTAAAGGCATGCGCCACCACCGCCCGGTGATTTGAAATTTTTAAGAAGGCAAAGGACTTGAATGTTTTTCTTCAAAGAATGTGTACAAATGGCCAATCTGTATATGAAAATATGTCTAATACCACTGGTCATTAAGAAACTGCAAATTAAGCAATAAAGAAGTGTTTTACACATTAATTAGGATGGCTTTGATGAAAATAATGGAGAATGGCAAAAATGTAGAGAAACAGGAACCCATATGCATAGCTGTCATCAATGTGAAATAATGTGGCCACTGTAGAAACAACTTGACCATTCTTCAAATTTTTAAAATGGTAGTACTATGTGATCCGTTCTGGTTTTGGTCAAAGAAAGAGAAGTAAAATTAATTTCACACATAAAATTGTGAATGTATGCTTATAGCAATATAATTCTTAATAGTTCAAAGGCATGAATAACTAACATCTCCTTCAAAAAACTAGGTAAAAGTTGTGCTATCTACAAAAAAGAAGAACATTATTCAGTCATACCAGACATAAAGGACTGATAGATGAGGTAACTTGAATGAATCAAAAAACCACTATGCCAAGTGTAAGATGCAGTATTTTAAAAGTTAAGTATTTTATCATCCTTTGTCTATAATATATTCAAAATCAGAAAAGCAATAGACATAGAAAGAATAGCAGTTATCAGAGGATGAGGCCCAAAGAAAGAAAAATGAGTACTTAATATGTTTGAGGTCTTTATCCAAAGTAATGGGAAAGTTCTGAAACTAGAGAGATGTGGTGGTTGTGTACATTGTGTAAGGTTGTGGATATACAAAATGCCATTGAACACTTTATAATGGCTATATATACACACAAATTTCCCTAAAAACCAAAATGTATGAAGTCAAAAGTCCAAAACTGAAATGAAGGATACCTTTGATAGTAGACTGGATACAATTGAGGAAAGAATTAGTGAACTTTAAGTTGGCCAACAGAAATTTCTCAAACTGAAAGAATTGAAATGCAAGGTGGAAAAGAATAGGAGAGAAGAGAATGTAATATGTACTTAGGACAATTTGAATAATAATAATTATTATTATTATTATATCTTATTAGAATATCAGAAGATATGAGAGAACATGGCAGAAACATTTTTAAAATAATAAAAGCCAATAACATTCCAGAAGGAATGGCAGATACAGAACTACATAATTAGGAAACTCATAGAACATCAAGCAGAAAACAGGTAGAGGACCCATCTAGGCATAGCATACTTAAAGTACAAAACAAACAAACAAAAACAAAAACAAAGAAATAAGCTGGGAAGGAAAAATTGAGCATTTTGCATCTGGAGGAACAATTGTGAGTGAAAAGTGACTTCTTAGAAGCCATGCAAACAAGAAGAGGTGGAGAAACACGTTGAAAGTGCTAACCATAAAAACTGCCACTGTAGAACTCTGCATTCAATAAAATCAGCCCTCAAAAGTAAATAAGAATTAATTCTTCACATTATCAAAACAGGCAAATTTATTGCCAGCAGATCAGCTAAACAAAAAAAAATGTTGAAAGAAATTTTTAGAATTGTAGAAATAATTAATTGTAAGGTGCTGAGGAATTGACACAGGGTTGCGAGGGCTTATGCTCTGGCAGAAGTCTAAGTTACCAGCACCTATGCCAAATGGTTTTCAACCACCAGTAACTCCAACTCCAAAAGATTTGATGCCTCTTCCAGTCTCACAGTATCAGGGTTCAGTGTTGGGGTTCAGCCCCGACTTAGGGAAGGGTCCTTTGAAGGGGAGAGTGAGGAATTGAGAAGTAATAGGAAGAAATAGAGACGTAGACAGAGAAAGAAGATAGAGACACAGGATAGCTTCAGGAGGGCCCTAAGTCAATATCCAGCAGCCTCCAGTTTATTTCTAATGGGCTTTTTATACACTAGCAAGGGGAGAGGCAAAAGACCTCCCCCTTTCAAGATCAAAGCACAGCGTACAACCAAGTGTAGACCCTTCAAAACACCTGGTAACCACACTCCATGGCAAAGCATCTTGTGAGTAGGTCCTGAAGTATAAGACACCTGGTAACCATGCCTTTGCACACTATTATGCAGCCTTGGAGAACAACATAAACTCTGATTCTCTGACCTTGAGTCAAATCACAAGTTGGAATCTTTGTGGGCTCCCACACCACAGACACTTGTATGCATTTGTGTGTGTGTGCTTGCACACAGATGAGAGAGAAAGAGAGAGAGAGAGGATACATAATTTAAAGAACATTAATTTTTTAAAGAATCTGAAGTCACAAATGGTTATACACAAAGGAAAATATTAGAAAATGGATAACCAAATACAAAATTAAATTCCTTATTGGTGTAAAAGGTGAGGAATGAATTGGTTAATATGATGTATTGAGCCACTATAGCATGAGTTAGGGTGGGACAAATGAACAAATTCCATACAGAGCAGGAATAAGAACCTAGGAATATTCTGTTGAAGGTCTATGGCACAGGCGTGGCTGCAAACAGAGCATGGCAAACCTGGACAAAAGCGTTTCACTAACATAAAAGAAAACAATCTTCTTGGTTCTTTGTTACAATGTTCTTGATGGCTCTGGAAGCATTGCTGACTTACACTTGGCCTTTCTTTGAAGAATCTGAGGTTTAGACTGGAAAACAAATGTTGTGTCCAGTAGGAAAGCTCCCTCACAGAAGTGGAAGAGGCTGTTTTGGGAAATAAGTGTGTTTAGCTACCCTCATCATACATGGAGCTGAGCTACCCATGGAGCTGAGCTGCATTTAGGAAAGGCATTCAGCCTTCTTGTGCCAAGGGAAGCCAAGAAAGAAACTGCTAGATGCCCTGACACTGATTTGGTCACAGGAAGATTCCCCCAGAGAGGAGAAGGCAGACTTATCAAGCTCCTCACAGACTTGTAACTAAGAAAGAGCTTGCATTAGCTTGCTTGCTTTCTCTCTTTCTTTTTTTTCTCTTTTCTTTCTTTCTTTTAAATAGAGATGAGCTTTATTATTACATATTTTTATTTATTTATTTTTAAGCGTTTTTTTTTGTTCATTTTACACATCAATCCAAGCTCCCCCGCTCTCCCCTCTTTCTCCCATCTCCCTCACCTCCTCCATCCTATCCCCCATCCACTCCTCAGAAAGGGTAAGGTTTCCTTTGGAGAATGACAGGGGGACTGCTCTCAGAACTTCTGAGAGAAGTGTTATTGCCATGGTTTTTCTCTCTCAAGGGTGCTCCCAGCTCTGATTACCACAGGTACCCTCTTGTCCAACTCAGCGAACGCCAGTTTGGGGCCAAGTAATCACACAAAAAAAGTTGTGACAAAGGAAAATAATAGCAGAAAGAAATGCACAAAGTATCAAGCTGTTCTTTAATGTAAACCATTGCAGTTACTTGCTTTCCCCTGGCCTTGCTGTTCTCTGTCCTCTGCCTTGTCCTTTGGACCACGTGTGGTTTTCTCAATGTAGACCACACACTTGTTGCATGTACTGCCATTTGCAGTTCTAATTCTTTGTAATACAGCATGAACCTAGACACACTTAGAGACTAAGATGTAGATCCAAATTAGATTTTTTTCAAGTTTACTCTTGTATTGTTAGATATACGGCTGGTAACCTAAACTGTTAGTGATTTTTAGCAATGTGATTCATATTTACTCAATCTGCTTAAGTAGTATCAAAGCATTTGTACACACATATGTGTGAACATTCATGCATAAACATACCTTCTTTGACAATGTATGGATGGTTCACATGCCAAGCACTTCATAGAGCAGAGAGAATTTGTTCTGCCTCCTTGAAGAAGTCACCACTAAACTATGACTAAGTGGATTAGACAGACAATTTGCATATTGCCCTGATTTTTTAAATTTTTATCAAAGAAATATATGTTATATTCATAGTTTAAGAAGTCTAAGAATTTAAATAATGTTGCCTGTGCATAAAGTCAGCAGACCTGTTTTAACGCTCCTCATACCTAATTCCTACTGTGCACAGAAAACAATGTGTATCATTTTTAAAACATACATTGGACTTTCAATGTGAATGATTAAGCTACATTTTAACTTTATTCTAGCACCATTATCACAGTTTTACACATACACACACACCAATTAAAGAATAGTCTATATACCCACATTGTTATAAGTGTAACAATAATGACGGGACTTACTTTTCCCTTTATTAGATAGCTTACTTGTAGCTTGAGCTTAATCAGTAAATACTTTGTTAGTTTTGATTTCATTTTTGTCCATCTTCCAGCAATGCAGTCTCTCATCTCACTGAATCATAAAAGCCCTCTTGCCGTTAAACACATCTGAGCACATCCTGGTGTCTTTTTAGCTCTGTACCTTCTGTGCCACAAGCTCATGGCAGATGCTGACTCAGCAACACTGCCCCAGTTCCTTAGAGTTCCTTTCTGTTATAACACTGTTCCACACTTCCCACATACCATCATCTGATGAAGTGTATCGCCCTGTAGGTTTCCAAGGGAAGTGTGAGAAGGAAGTTATTTGGAGTATTTTAACCCTTCCCATGTCTCTTACTTTTCTATTATATGCATGTTTATAATTTCATAAAGAGTCTAAGGCTTAAGTCATCGGCCTCCATATGTTAGATGTTCAGAAATCCTAGTGTAGAAAAAATGGGAAGTCATAAGTATAGATATGATGCAAACAAAAATCGTTCATTCTCTCTTATTTTGAATATTTTATTTTTTGATATAATTATAACATTTCTCCCTCCCCTGTCCTCCATCCAAACCCTCCCATAGACCCCCACTGCTCTTCCTCAGATTAATGACCTCTTTTTCAATAATAGTTGTTACATGCGTATATGTATATGTGTATATGTAATATACTCCCAAATATAATCTGTTGGGTCTGTATAATGTTACTTTTATGTGTGTTTTCAGGGCTGATTATTTGGCATTGGAGAACCAATTGTTGTGCCCATCCCTGGGGAAGGCTGCCACTTCCAGCTTTCCTCAGTTGTCTGTGGCTCTTTGTGCAGTGTTGTGGCCTGGTGGACTTTTTCCTGTCCAATTTGGCATGTCCATTAGTGTTGTTCTTGTTCAGATCATGTCTGGGCAGTTAGCTTGGTGAGACTATAGGCGTGCAGCTTCTGATGTTACTAGGAGACACAATCTCACAGTAAGTTCCCAGTTTTGTTACAGCAGCATTAGATAAATATGTCTATGTGCCTGAGTCATCTCTCTAATTTGATACTTCTACCCCTATTTCCTAATTCTTTGTTGTCCTAATTACTTTTGAAGAAATTTCCGTAAATCAAGTTAAGCCTTTTACTGCTCCTAGGAGTTTCTTTTTGTATAGTCTAATTTTGTAGCTTGTATGTCTTCCTGAATCTTTCTAGGCAATGACACTCTGTCTATATGATCAGATATGCTGAAAACAATAAAAGGATACATGTCCTGGGTATATATTGTGGTATATATTGCAAGTATGATATCATATGTAATATTTTACATTTAATACACAAAGTATAGTACACCTCATGTTTTATATATTAATATAATGTTACTATATAATATATATATATTAGTATAACAATATTCTGTTGTGTCATATTATTTTATTTTTATATATTTGCATCGCTTTGTAAATGAAAAATATGTACCTGAATGTTTGTGTGTGTGTATGTGTGTGTGTGTGTGTGTAGATATGTGTCCATATACACTAATGTCATTAATAACACTGGTTCCCTGAAACAGTAGATAGAAACAGCAGTGTACTGATAAGACATCTATTTTAACAATGTGAAAATATACCTTTATAAAAATACAAAGTATAAATATACTATTACTATACTACTATGCTATACACTTGATCAACACAAAAGACACAGTATCCACAAGTCCATAAAACATGAGTAAAATTGAGAATATATATGTGAAGCTGTGTGTCTCTGTGCATGTTACCCTTACCCCTAGAAGTGTCTAAAATGGTCTTTTATTTTCCAATAGATTAGCATAAATGTATTCTCAGTGAATCACATTTCAAGTGTTTTGGCTTAAAGTTATTTTAATTCCTGGGCTGAAAATAGATTCAAGTTCAGTAGATTGAAGTCCCTGTGGCCCAAGTCAACACAGGCCCTTTGAGAGGCATCATGTGTAAACCATAACAGTCCCTTTTAGACTGTACCCGAAAGACTTGGGAAGTAGAGAATTAGCTACACTTTATGAATAATAGGCAACATCTGAGAAATAGCACACTTTTGAAAAGAAACATTTTTTTTATGAGGGACCAAAGGACTTTGAAGGGAAACATGTTTAGTGGATGATGGTTCTACAGGGTCAAGTTCCTCTGCTTCTGAAATTCTCTCTTGTAATGTTCACACTCATACCCATAGAAGAACTGTCCTCATGACAGACCCTCAGCTTGCCCAATAGTAGAATTTGAAAATTAATCATTTAAAATACCAAACTTTTTCTAGATATACAAATTTGTATAATTGTACAAAATTGTGCATATGCAAAGGGGCTGCCAAGTCAATGTGGATGATAGTGCCATGAGAGAGAAGGGACAGAGTAATAAGTTGGCTGTATTCATATTTCAGTTGAGAAATAGACTTTATAAAAGTGGTAAATGGACTCTTGTCTGGTGAATCCAGAAGGAATCAACACTGTAGACATCTTGATTGATTTTAAGCCTTAGCATTTATTTATGACTTTCAAAACTATTAAGAGAATAAATTTGTGTCGGACTAAATGACTTAATCTATGGTAATTTGTTATAGCAACTTAGATCAAATGGAAGAATAAAATATTTGTCAATTTGAGGATAACTGTATTACTTCAAAGAGTCAAAAACTTTACAAAATTTCTTACATATATAAATGTTNTGAAAATAAATAATTTTTACTAAAATTAGTAGATTTTCAATGTTTTAAGCTTTTACTTATGTTTTTTACTTACTTAAAGTAGAAATTTAAAAAAACACAGATTAACTCTCTAGTGCAATTTTAACCATGANCTTGTATAATTTAATTTTTGAGTTTCTTGGTTTTATATCTCTACTCTCATGCTGATATTAAGTTTAATATTAGAAAATTCCAGATGAAGGGTACTGCCATATTGCCAAGATGTTATGACTTAAAGAGTCATATATAAAATCAACATGCCACCATATATTTTACCAAGCTGACCACAAATACAAACTTACCTTCTATTCCCATACCCCACCTGCCAATCCCCAAATCCTCCATCAAGGGAAACATGTCTGTAGCTACACACACTCTTAATTTAGCTACACATAATGATTCCCATAAATTCCCTCAAAAAGATGCAGGAACTGATTGCTACCTATTAAAATTCCATCTGCCATACCTGATTATGTTTCTTTTAACCAATAGGGCCAATTTATAAAATACACATGTATTTAAATTTNCTTGTCAAATAGCTGTCATGGTGCTATTACTTCTGAATAATGTTTTTACTAAAATAACTTCCTATAACTAGCATTTAGATAACACAAATTTACTAACAGCATCAATCCGTTTGTTTTCTGCAAATTGGGCATGCTGAACTACTTAAGGAGAACACAACTTATTATCCTCCAATTTGGTGAGTCAGAAGTCCAGCATGCATGTCATTGGAATAAATTATTGTATAGCAGGCCCATATTGCTTTATGGAGGCTGCAGGGGAGATCTTTTTCCTTGATTCTTCTAGCTCCCAGCTCATGTTCTCTGTTCTATCAGCTCAAGTTAGCAATGTCACAGGGTTCCGACCCATCTTCCATTGTCACATCTTCCTCTAATCAGAGCTAGGAAAGGCTCTCAGCTTTTGAGGAAGGAATCACATGATTTGCTTAAGCTGCTGGGTTATGAAAAGGAATCTCTCCATTTCAAACTCCAAAGCCACAAACACATCA
>LZPO01046501.1:0-11018 GCA_001675575.1 Neotoma lepida
AGATCCCCAAATGAGGATCAATTTAATTATTTTTATAGAAACACAGATTCTAGAAATCACTTTCAGAGGGCTGTCTGTCATTAGGCAGTNTCTCAATCCTGCCCTTTATATTCAACCTTGCACTACAGCCATTTCAGATTAGAGGTCATGTCTGGGTAGGTATGATGGCAAAATATGCATACATCATNCTTCCTCATTATGCATCGTGTTTGTTTTGCTTTCTGAACAGTCGGCAGAAGGAAAGAAATATAGTAAAAGTGGGTGTGAGTTATTATATGTTTTAGCTTATTGGAACTGTAAGATCGCTGCTTTATATATCTCTCTCAGATTCAAATGAGGACACACAGCACCTACCTTCAGAGATGGTGCTGCACAGAAAGTATAACACTAGGATAGAGTGCACAAAATTGCCACTTTACATTGAGATACAACTAATCTGTGGATTTACTGTTCATGTTGACTTGTTTGCATCTACTCCTGACCTCTGATGTTTATGAAGAGGCTGAGTGTATGCATTGACATTCTGGTGAATCAAAACTTCAGTATGGTATAAAGGTGATGTCTTCACAAAATAAATAAAATGATGCTTCTCATGTCATCTAACTGTAATAAATGGAAAGCAATTACTTGAGAGAAATTATATTTCCAGAAATAATTGTCCCAGTATGATCATTAACTTATTGGAAAAATTAAACCTCCTCTTTACAACTTCCAACATCTAACAATAAATATCCAAGAACTAAAACAGATTATCTGTATTATAATTGATGATATTATTTCAAATAGATCTCTTATTTTCTTCACGAACAAAAATTTAGTTATGTGGATGGGCTGTAACAATTCTGATATAATGCCCCGATTCTATATTATGTAGAAGAAATATAAAGGCAAACACGTATTACACAGGTACATTTCATTAGCATTTAGTAGCATAGCCCCTGTATGACTATCATGATCCCGTTAGTTAGCTCCAGGAAACCACTTTAGGGAATCCAAGAAAACCTCACAATTTTAAATGTTGCAAACACTGGCTCAAATCCTGGAAGAACATCAGGTGAAAAATTAGGTGCATTAACCTAACAGTACTGCCTGGTTATTAGGGCCTGATGCAAAAAATCAACACATAACCAACCATCCTACTCCTCAAAGAATTTCCCATAATTATAACAGTTTCTGTGCTGATCTCAACCAGCTCCAGATCTTAGTGAGCAGCCGTTCTTACTCAATAAATGTTCTTAAAAGTGAACAAATTTTTAAAAAGCATGCCTAATAAGGTGAAAGAAAAAAATGAAAATAAATGTTAACCCATGTAAATTAGCAATGGTAAAATTCTTAGGAAATTATTTCCCTTTTATCTATGTTCTACATTTTAAGAATCTATTCTAAGTTAACAATCAGAATCAAATCTTTGTTCATCATGATTACTCAATACTAAAACATTACATACAATATTGGATTAAATCTATTAAATATAAATGTGTAAGAATGAGAGAATAATTATATAATTATGTAAGTGATCATAATTATGACTACTTAGGATCACTGTATTATTCTAATTTTCTGACATACGAAAAAATAAATTAATATATTTATGTTCTGAAAATTTAAGAACTCAGTGACTACATTCTCTTGTAACAGTTTGTCAAATATTTCTAAATAGTAATGATATTCAGTGTAACTTGAATAATAGTAATGATCATTATTTGTATTCTATGAAATGAGTTTTATATTATGTTTAGAGTTAGGAGAAAACTAGAGATATTAATTTTAAGAAGTTGACATCTTGATGTTGTAGACAGTCATGATATAATGCAAAGTAGCTATTGGATATTTCAATCCAAAAGTGTTTTGGATATGTAACCCTTTATTGACCTTCAGATAGTAAATCAGTAAATCAGATGCAGGAGGGCTTGCTGCCTGGTCAGGATGCTAAATCTATGTAAAGAGAGCTATATTGTAAGAGCTGGGGCGGCACACAAGAGATTGACATACATGGGTCACTGTAAAGAGAATAGCTTCATGAATGTAAAGGCTAACAGAGGTACAGATATTCTGTGAGGAATAAGGAGCATGCACCAATGCGGACAGTGTAAGGCAGAAATGACATGTTGTTTGAGGGAGTGTTCAAGGGGAAAAAAAAGAAGACAGACCTCAGTGAAGTAGAGGTGAGAAATATTTTTAGAGATAATTTCGAGGAAACTTGATTCTCTGTTGGGTAATGAATTGATCAGAGAGCTGATAGGAACATGTGCATTCAATATAATAATCAAATAAAGAAGGCAACTCAGTTGTTGCAAGGACTGAAGAATTAGTGTGAGTGAATGAGCTATGCTCACAAAATGGCTCTACTCAATTGATGAGAGGGAAGCTATAATGAGTTACAAATGATATGACTGTTGGAAACAAAATTCAAACAAGTGAGCTGAATAAAGAAAAATGTCTTTTAGATTTTAGGCCAGAATATGAGAGATAAAGAAAAATGTTCAATTAACAAAAATATCTATCAAATATCTTCAATTAATTTCTCTCTTTCACCTATCATTTCTACTTTAGAAATGTGTTCTTTGGAAATATGCTCTTAGCTAAGGAAGATAAAACATTAAAATAGCCATACCCTAGCCCTACAGAGCTATAGTAATAAAAACAATATGNCACTGGCACAAAAATAGATATGAAGAACAATGAATTTTTTAAAAAAAGAATCAAACATAAATCCATGAAACTAGAACAATCTGAGTTTTGACAAAAAGTAAAAAATACACTCTAGAGGGAAGACAGTGTCTTCAATAAGTGTTGTTGGACAAACTGGATGTCAACATGTAGAAGAATAAGAGTGTATCCTTATCCCTCACCCTGCACAAAAGGCAAGCCTACATCAATCAAAGAACTTAATAAAATCTAAGTCCTTGAAACTACTAGAAGAGAGGGTAGGGTGTATGCTATTACACACAGGCATAATAAGAACTTTGTAAATAGTACTGTGGTCACTGGCGGAGTATGGCCAAAGATTGACAAATGTAAACATAAAATTATTTAGCTTCATCAACCATCAAGGAAATGCAAATTAAGACATTTTTGAGATTCAATTTCACCCATCAGAAAGTCTATCATCATGAAATTTAGTGACAATGAATGGTGTTCAGAATGTGGGTGAATGGGAATATTCAATAACTGTTGACAGGAATGCAAACCTGTGCAACCACTACGGAAATCATTATGGAGACTCATTATCATAAAACAACCTAAAAATAGATCTATTATGATTCAGCTATTCCAAACTGCATAAAGTACTCCATATCCTACTACAGAAATACCTGCATATAGCTCTTCTATTCACAACAGCTAGGAAATAGAATCAGCCTACTTATCTATTAATCAATGAATTGATAAGGAGTAGAATTTTATTTTCTTAAAAAGAAAAGTGAAATCTGANGGGAAATGGATGAAGGTGTAAATAATTACACTGAATAAGGTAGTGTAGGCACAGAGAAATAAACACTGTATAGAGGTAGATCTCAAGTTTAAATCTAAACAGAGTATGTTCAACATGGAGACCTATAAAAGTTAGGAAGCTAGAAAGTCGGCATTGGAAAGAGGATGCCTTAAGTGATGGAAGTGATTAGTAGGTTGTAGGAAAGCAGAGAAAGGAGTCACTTGGAGTAGAAGTGTTTAACCAGGGACAGGGTGGGTAGAGGCAGAGGAGGGGTAATGGGGCAGGAAGGAAAGAGATAAACGAAACAGAGCTGGCATGAAAAAGCCAGTGAAAACCTACTACCCAGTAACTAAAATTTAAAACTGTAATTTATTTAGAAGTAAGTAAATAAAGAGTTAAAAGTTAAGGTACAGTGGCTTAGAACACTTACCTGAGTGCTTACCAGGAGCTGTATGAGAATTTCAATCACAATGAATGCTGCATCCTGTTGAATTTGAAAGGAAACCTGTGTTATCTGGGTTGTGGTGCCATTAGCTGTGAAAATAAGGTCCGAAAGGTTTTACTTACAAAGAAAAAAAATTGACTATGTAGAACATTGGCATATTTTTTTCAAAAATTAAAATAAAAACAATGAATTATAACGTTTTCTATAGTGTCACTGGTATTTCTAGAATCAAATGAATAGGCAGAACTCAAAACTGAGAAAAAAGTTTTGACAGGAATGACAGGCATATATTACCAGTATTATTGGGAAAGAGGAGCTCAGGTCGGTAAAGGCCCAAGTGATCTAATTGGAAATATATCTTGCCTTGATCCAGGATGTGTCAGACAAAACAGGATTTGTTAAATAAAAATGTGAAGTGATTACCGAAAAGGCAAGACCCTTGGAAACTTGAGATGGGAGAGAAAGCAAGTGTGTTTCCAGCAGGAGCAGGAGACTGCTGTGGGCTGTCCTGACTCCTCTGTGGCTTTCNAGGTCTTCATTGGACAGTTCCAGGAGGGCTTCAGAAACTGAAATAATGATCAGTGTTGCCATCTGCCTAAGTATAGTTTTTGGCAAGTTGCTAACTAATTGCTTCAGGTCATACATTGATCACTTCATTAAAGGTTGAAAATATAATTGCAAATACAATGATCAAATTACAGTGCCACGAGATAAAGGAAAAAAAAATCTCCAAATTTTAAATTAATTCTGTTAGGTATGTAGGATATTATCTATGGGATTATTATAACACCTGAAACATTTCTAAAGAATCTGGTATCAAGTCCTATAAAGAAGTCCACATTATGAAAAAGATTAAAATCTATTAAATGTCTTTTAAAACATCTTATTGAGCTTAGTTGAGACCAAGTTAATAAAGTCTAGAATGATAACTCTGGAAGAGAAGTGAGTAGAAAGAAATTGCTGAGAAAAAAACTAAATAATTCCACAGTAAGTATTTCATCAAATACAACTAATAAAATGAAGTAGGAGAATAAAATATCTCACCTCATAATATGCTTTAATAATAATTAATTGTTCAATTAATTGAAATAAATGATTTTATATAAAATATAAACAAAAATATAATTGAAATAAAAAATAGAGAACTACTTCATTGTTGTGGGCTTTTTTTTCCTTATAGCAAAGGCTACATAATTTATGGATGTCCTATAATACCATGCGCAATAATTGTGACTATGAATGATAGTAATTGGGGAGGATAATGATGGCCATTTATGTCAGCATTAACCAATGTGATATCCACAAAGATAGGAAGCTAGGTATCTAAATAAATGCTGTTATTGAATGCCCTGGAAAAGTGTGTTAATGAGTGTGCGGGTTAAACTACAAGTTTATTACCTGCAGATTCCTGGGAAGTTCCTTTCTACTAATAGCTAGTACTCACTCAGATTGATCTGAAGGACATCAACAGAGAAATATCAAATGATGCGTTGATCGACTTTGAATGCAAATGAACTTATTAACCAAGGCAGTATGATGTTTCTGAGACTGACAGATTCTAATCATAATCCCTGTGGAACCCAAAAGGGATTTAGAAGGGACTCTCTGCCAGTCCCATTTCACAAATGAAGGTGCTAAGGCCAGACAGGTTGTCATTTGTTCAATTGTACGATAGCCAGGACTAGAGTCCCAATCTCCAGGAGAAATTGTGAAAAGACAGTTCTGACATTGCTAAACCTTACTAGATAGTTCAGCGTACCATAATCTGTATCCAAGTTATTTTAGGCACTTAGGAGAAAAATTTAAACAACCGTCTATTAATTATAAAGAGATAAGTAGGAGAGAAAAACAAATTTTAAAACATGATGGAAGAGTAGTCTAAATATATAAAATTTTCTGTCCAGCAAAGCAGTCTATATTAAATAAGTATATATTACGTTAAATACAGCATAAGTGGTTTATAATCTGACTTTAAAATATTAAGAACATGGAAGTAACCCAATGAGGTAACTTTTTATTGTCAACAATGTTGCCATCATCACATCACTACAATGTACAGAGGGTAATTAAAATGTGTTAAACAAACATTATATCCTTGGATCTTTATAAATATATGAAAGTTTTCTTAGATTCCTTGAATATTTCTCTCTAAAATATGAAGAAACTGATTTAAAGAGAATGCAAAGAAACTATGGTACCAGTCAACCATTATTTTTAATCTCAAAAAACNTTCTGTTCTAACTTGAATCCATCAGCGTATAGCATTCTCATTATTAAAAGAATATTTTAAAAGAATATTAAAAGAATATAATAATACTCTATTTTGACTTCTTATATATATGCATATATATTACATATATATTGGTTTTTTGAAACAGAGTTTCTTTGTGTAGGCCTAGCTGTCCTGAAACTCTTTTTGTAAACCAGGCTGGCCTTGAACTCTCAGAGATCAACCTGCCTCTACCTCCCACGTGCTGGGATTAAAGCTGTGCACCATAAAGCCTGGNTATACTCATCTATATCTATATNTATATTTATATCTATAACTTTATCTATATATCTATATCATCTATATCTATCTATCTATCTATCTATCTATCTATCTATCTATCTATGTTTTTTTATTTGGATGCATTATTCCCTTACCTTTTCCATTATGCCTTGAAATACTTCATACAAAATGTATGCTGTGCAGTATTACTGACTTTTTGCAATGTTGGCAAACTACCCTCAAATATCTGAGAGGAATAGTTTAAAAGGAGAAAAGTTTCAAAGGTCTCTGTCTGTTGTCACTTGGCTCCATCATTGTGGGTCTGTGATCAGACCAAACAAAGAGGAGTGACAGAAAGGGGCTAAAACAAGTTATACCCTTCAAAGATATGTCTCTAGTGACCTTCCTTCATCTCGTTATATCTCCTATTTTCTACAACCTACCAGTAATACCATATTTCTACAAATCCATTATAGGATTAATCCACTGATGAGGTTACAGCTTGCAAGACTCAATAACTTCTCCTATCCATTGCCAATCTTCTAACACATGATTCTTTGAGGGGACATTTCTTATTCAAAACACAGCATCAGTCATTGGAAAATTGTAAAATGATGTATGGTGTGGAGAATGGACTTAGGGTTAGGTACCTGGGGAAAAGAAATGAGGTTTGGAGATGGGAAGCAGACCCTTCTCTTGGCATCTTACAAATCCAGTTATGTTGTCATTGGAAGAAAAGAGCATTTAAAAGGAAGGAGCTTGCAAAGACATTCACTAATGCCTACTTTTCCCAAATGCTAAATCATCTGTTTTAACTACAAATAGGAAAGGCTGCTTTTCTGATACCTGAGGATTGCAGAATGTTGGGAGGTGGGAACAAATATTTTCCAAAATAAAGTTCTAGGTGGATGCTGTTGCCTCTGTATTTCTGGAACAGCTCCCAGTGAAATGCTCGTTTAATCTGTTATTGTAGATGCTCAGTCCAATGGTGTCATTTCATCTATCAACAAACAGAAAACGTGTAAGGTAGCTTGAAACCAGAATGAGATCACCCCTNTAAAAGTATCAGACTTTATCCAAGAAATGTACCTCATGAGGTCTTAACCTATACAAAGAACTATAGGCAACTAAAGAATGCTGAGAATGGGAGAAATAGACCCAGAAAATAGACCCCTAATTGCTTATCCATTGTTATATGTTCTTTATACTTCAATTTAGATACAATATATGAGAGAAGATGTCTGATATTGTGTCATTCTTTCTCAATATCTTACCATGTTTCCTGCTTCCTTTGGATTCCTCTTTATCTCCCCACAGTGAGACGTCTACTTTTATAAANAGACATTTGAAACTGTTTTTCTGGTAGAATTAAACAGTTAGCTAAGATATTATTCAAAGCTCTTAAGTTAAAGAAAAATGAAAATCAACACTTCTGAGTCAATGGTAAGGATGTTTTAAACTCAAGGAAACTATTAGAAAACAAGATGTGAAGAGACAGAAAGATTTTGAAACAGTCAATTCTATGTGGGATGTCTTAACCAACCACTACCCTCAGGGTTCAGGGAGCCTAAAAGAAGAAGAAATGCAAATATTTTAAAAGCCAGAGGGGATGGATGACACCAAGGAAACCAAGTCTTCCAGACACAACAGGATTGACACACATATCAACTAAAAAAGACTATGGTATCATGGACAAGGCCTAAAAGAGTTTCAAGCCAGACAGGATCCCAGAATTGAAAAGGGAAGTAGATATGAGATACCATGCCTAACCAAGATGCTATACCAATTGACACCTTTTTGCAAAAGAAAAAATAATTTTCTCCAGTGAAGTCACACTGGGTATTTTAACCACACTTATAGACAAGACGCATGCCCATCAGTAGATGGTCAANACAAAATTAACTCAATGGTATTTTTGTAGACTTTATTATTTGGGCATTTGTTTTGTGTTACTAGTCTTTCACTTGTATCTTATGATTTCAGAATTTGAATTTTATAGTATTTACTTATTTATTCATTTAGCTTGTGTTGTGCTTCTTGTGCTTTCTCACTTTTTAAAAATTCTGATTTGCTTATATTTTAGTTTTTATTTATTTTCTAAAGAGAGAAAGAATGAAGGATATAGTCTGGTGGGTGAAGAGGTGGGGAGGATTAGGGAGTAGTTGGGTGAGGGGAAACCAATATCAGAGTATATTGTATGAAAATAATAAATTTTCAAAAAATATATTTTAAAAAATTATAAAGTAAAAACAGAAGATGTTAGTGAAAGCTCATAGCACCAGGTCATCTATGTTTGCTGTCACAGAAGTACTTTCAATGGGAAGCTAAGTTTCTATTCTCCAATAGAGATTGGGGGTAAACACACTCCTTCTTGACAATAACACCTCTAAGAAATTATTCTCCAGTCTTTTGGGTCCAGACAAAGAATTTGTGGTTTTATATCTTCTAAAGTAGGTATTCTAAGAAAGGGTCGGTCAGGAGCACACAGAGAGGACTGGAAGACTTTCTTGATCAATACAATGTGATAAATGAAATGACAAAATATTTACTGCAAGNAACTCACAGGAAAATAAGTCTGAAACTGCACTGTCAGAATAAATTAATGTTACCCACAAAGCAAATAAAAAGGATCAGGCAAAATGGTGCATGCAAAAAGAATTCTGGGCTCTATTACCAGGGATTTCAACTTGTTACTNTTATGACTTGTGCTAGTCACAGTGTGCTTGAGCTACTGTTTTTGCCTTTAATAGGGAAATGGTAATCTACACTTCTAATATCAAATGAAAAAGAATTTAACATATGTATTATTCAGGGTTCTCAAGAGTAAGTGAACCTATAGAATGAATCTCCTCTCTATATGTATACATATATATGGATTTATTAGAGTAATTATATATACGTGTGTGTTTGTATTTATTAGAATGATTTACAGGCTATGGTCCAGATAATTCAACAATGGCTGCCTATGTTTGGAAGGTACAAGAATCCAGTAGTTGCTCAGTCTAAAGGGGTAGATTTTTCAGCTAGTCTTCATTATATGGTAGAATCCTGAAGAAGGAGGCTCTTATACCAGTTAATGAAAAGACTTGCTGGCAAGGATGAGATTAAGCAAAGAGAAAGCTTCCTTCTTCCATATCCTTTATATAGACTGCCAGAAGATGGTATGGTCTAGATTAAAGGTAGATCTTCCAAACTCAAAGGTCCTAATAAGAAGTATGCCTTCCCACTTCAAATGGGAAAAAAAAAGAAAAAAAAAAGCCATAGATGTGCCTAGACATTTGAGCTTTAGTTAATACCAGATGTAGTAATGTTAACAATTCAGGATAGGCATCACAAGCTAGAAATTTGTTTAAGTAGCATAGAATAAAATAAATGAAATGTATAAATGTTTATTATTTTGACTTAGACCAAGTCTATTAAAAGTAGATTGGATAGTTATTTCCAAAAGCATTAAATGAAGAAAATTTAGAAAATATAGCTTTCAGATAATTGGAAACTATCATTCTGTATAATCACCTCTGCTCAAACTATTTGAAAATATATATTAAACTATCTTATTATCGTTATTAAACCTTTGAAAAACATCATGAAATTAAAAAGAATTTTGTGACTATATTTCATTTTTTTTACAAAGAAAATATTATAACATATCCAGATAAGGTTTATTTTAGAAAAAAATGGTTTGGCGTTAGGTAATCTATGATTTTCTATAATGCATGTAATCAATAAGGGAGAAATGCTATCTTCTAAAGATTCCAGAGGACAATTTCACAGTGTCTAACAATAAATGCTTATTTTCAAAATTGTGGCAATACACTAAAGGGGAAAAAGTTACCTTTATATTAAATGGTCTCTACTGAAACCAACAGACAACATCATACTTATCCTTGAAATACAAAAGTTATTTCCATTAAAACCATAAAGAAGACTTGGTGGCACTATTATTAGTGTCAGTATTGTTCTGGGAGCAGCAGCTAGTAATTGCAACAGTCAGCAGTGATAAAGGCACTGTTAAAGAAGAAAGTTNTCAAAATTCTCAAGTAAGAATAAATTAAGAAATCCCACAGAAGATAAATTATAAATATTAAATGTTTATTAAAGAAGCACATTACAAATAAATAAAAGTAGTAGATTTTCTTGACAGACAAAATAGGTTCAAAAATAATTTGAAAGTATCATATTCCTAACCATATAACAATTGAATTATGTAAAAGGAGCAAACAGATCTTTCTGAAAACAATTGCAAATTAGTTAAGATGATGAAAGTAAATGGATAAACAAAGAGACAAAAACATTCTTAAATTAAAATTTAAATAAAATAAAAATCTACTACTATAACAATTTACACTGAGTCACTATTTTATATTAACTTGTGGATATGACATCATTCTAACCATGACAAAATGACTACTGAACTTGACAAAGTCATTACAAAGTCATAAACCAATTAACAAGTAAATTTATAAGAGAAATCTGTTATTAAAATTACAATGACACATAACTTAGTGAAGAAGAGATTAAAAGGTTATTTCTTCTCTTTCCCAACCCTACACATTCTCCCATGGTGTCCAGGCCAACAAATCATCTAGACAGCTGAAGAAGGACTGTCCCAGTACATATATATATATATATATATATATATATATATA
>LZPO01046504.1:0-10997 GCA_001675575.1 Neotoma lepida
AACTATGCTGTAAGAGATGGTGCATATAGCCGAGAATATACTATATCTTTAATAATTTGTTTAAAGTAAATTTCACATTCTGTGCTTTCCCCAAAACTTACAAAGAGAGTAATAAGATAAAAGTAAATTAAGATCAATAGTAAAATAGATACATAAGCTACATTTCAAAGCTTAGGGAGGGACAGTGAGATGACTCAGACACAGGTTTTCTAATGCCACAACGCCAGAGCTCCACACGTGCTCAAAGGGGAAACTCGAGTCATCTACTCATGATTTATAAACAACTCCATGGCAACCGTGTATTTTTTTACTTTCCCTCTTTCCTTCATCCCTGGCTTCCTTTATCACTGATCTGACACTTATCTTGGCCTCAAATATGTTCTGATTGCATGAAGTTGTACTGAGTATTACACTTCAGTGTGCATTCTTTCTCTTCTTGCAATCACCCATTCACACAAAAAATGCATAAAGTATACAATCTTTGTCAAAGTTGTTATCAAGTTCTAAAATGGTCAATGATCATGCAAGGTCCACTTGAGTAAATCAATCATCTCAAGTTATTTTTTACTTATACGATAAAAACTAAGTATATACACCAATATATGTCTTAAATTATGTATACACATAATACCTAATCTGTACAGTTGATACTATAATATCTTAATTTATTAAGTTAAGAAGAAATCACTAATATGAATGTCAGTTCTAATATATTTCTGTGCCAGCGAGTCAAGACTGAACATGCTGTTGCAGAAACCCTGACCTGGAGTAACACTTGAATCTAACCACTCTATTGTCTTCAGAGTTCAGCTTTTTGCCTAAATTGTTGATGGACACCCATTATTCAGAAAAGAAATGAAATCTCCCTCTGTCCCACAGACTGCTTCTCCTGTCTCCAAAACATCTCCCCAGCTTTATCCCCCCTCTTCTCCCTTTGTTCTTTTTGACTTTTATCCACCCACTCCCTAATCCACTAAGAATTCTCATCCAATTTTGATTGTGCATGTGGTACTTTCTCTGCTTAGGAATGTTCGTCTTGCCCTTTTCAGAAAGGCCAGTATGTTAAAGTGTTCAAGCACACAGGCCCTCAGCCAGGCCACGGAAACTCCCAACAAACTTTACCGGTCACTAACTAGGACCTTGGACAAGCTTCAAAGCTCTATTCCTTCTGTTGCCTCATGTCTAAAATGAGGATAAGAGTAGTTCCTTAGCTAGACAGTCTATGAAAGATGCTCAGAACAGTACCGGGGATATGGTTCCAAGAACACCGAAGCATTAGAATAGTATGCAATGTTCATATGGCATTAGTCTGCATAGTACCTGCTATTCTTTTTAAGACCAAGTTTAGACACTTTCTTCTGTGATGTCTTTCCTGGCAGATCTGGCTTGGTTCGTCCTCTTGCCCTCTAACCTTCTAACAGGGTTTGTTTTTACTTATGGGTTCTATCAGAGTGCAATCCGCTTTGTTGTTCCGGTCTATCCTCAGTTTATAAACTTCTTGTAGGTAGAAATTATTGCTTCCTTATAAGTTGTGTGTTTCTAGTTTCACCACAGCAAGCAGAAGAGCAGATGTACTGCCTGCTTGTCATCATCCATTGAGTCTGCAACCCGAGGGGAAGGGTGGGCACATCCCTTTCCCTACTCCCAAGTCCTGCCTATGGTTGTAAATATTTCCTGGGATATAACGTTACTCAAGAAGCTACATCAGAATTCTCAGAAACCTGACAACCCTGAAATCATTTGGACCTATGAGAAGGTGTTCATGCTTGATAAACTTTATGGACTCAGTTATCCCAACATAATTGAGAACTGTATGGTGAGGTGAAAAGAGGTGCGTTATTTGACTGAACAACCCCAGAGCAGCCAGCCCCACCATGTGATCCTTAAAAGCATTAGCTTTTTTAGGAACTTTGGAGAAATGCCATTATCATATCACATTTCAGAACTACTGTATCAGGGCCTTCCTAGATAAGCCTTCCTAGATAATCTGTGTTTTCACAAGTCCTCAGAGTGATGCTGGTACATCTTAAAATCCAATACCATAGCAGCACAGATCAGTATAGGGTATTTTGGAACTATCACCCTAACCTGTTAGACGCTGTTCTTAATCTACTATAGCTTCACCTCTCCACTATCACAACGGATTTCCAGGGGTGAGTAAGACCCTTCAGAAATGTTTGAATTCTTCATTGTAAATGAAACCTCTTAGGTGGCCAGGTGTACACATGACAAGTACGAATTACTATCTTTTCTAGGGTCTGGCAGGCTTCAATAGCTATTATGGGCCATTGGGAAGACAGAAAGAAGGGAGAAAGAAGGAAAGGGGTGGAGAAGGAAGAGATAGTGGTAGTGGTGGGAAAGGTGGAGAAGGAAGAGGAGGGAAAGGAGATAGGTGTGAAGGGAGGAAGATGAACAGGAGTGATGCTCATGGGAAGAAACAGATTCTGAAAATTTCCTTTCCAGTGATGACAAGCTTGAAAAACGAGGCTCAAAACCAAGATGTAATAAGTTATTGGGTTCTCTTTTGTCTTACGGAAGTCAGTGATATCTTTTGGATTTTCAAAGGCCCTTGCTATTCAATAAATTGTTGCATAAGAAAGTTTTTTTAAGTGTACTTCTCCTTCCAGTCTTTTTTTGTTGTTGTTTATATAGGCACCCTAAATCCTCAAGGCTATGTTGTAAATTAGATATCATTATCTTCATTTATTAAATGAAGAGACTGTGGTCTATGGAAGGCTAGGTTCAAGTCTACGGATATACTTGGAAAGTATATGGCTGGGCTAGGGGGTGCTTCTGAGTCTGATCTCACTCCTGGTATACCTGCTGCCCCCAATCGTTCAGTTAGGTTGGTCTTCTGCTCCCTGTTGTCAATTATCTCAAGCAGATACAACAAAATATGATAGACTGGGTGGCTTAAACAGTGCTCATTAACTGCTCACAGTAATGGCTTCCAAGGTCAAGGTATGAGCAAATTCAGTTTTTGAGGGCTGTCCTCCTTGTTTGTTTCCAGTCAGCATCTTACTTGTGCTCATGGCCTCTTCTCATTTTGTGTATATAGAGAGACACAGAAATAAATCTCTTCCTATAAGGCCACCAATCAGAACCATGAGGATTTGGTCACCCTTAGGATCTTATTGAAACCTAATCAGCACTTCCAGAAGACCCCAATCCCTTTTCCCAACACTCTGGGTGTTAGAGCTACAATGTGGGACTCTGGAAAAACCCAAGCCTGTAGTCCACAACATTCACTATCTTCATATCAGCTTTCAACTCTTAGTCAATTACACTAACTGTTTCTAGTCCCTCAAGACAGCCCTGTCCTTGTGAGAGGAATGTAGTGATCACTGTCAACACTGAGTTCTCTCTCCACAGGCATTTCTTGTTGACTATTCATCTTCTGCCCTTTTGACCACACCAAATGTGTAGTAATTACTGCCTATACATTTGTCCGTATTTTAAAATGCTCGTGTTTTATGAATACACATTTTCAAGTTGTTTCTTACACTATTCAATATAGAAATGAACTTATATCCAGCAGAGAAACAAATGCCTTTATTTTCATAAATGAGAACACTGACTCTCAGAGCAATAAAAGAATGTACCTAACAACATGGTTTGTTTACTCCACAGCAGGTACTACCAAAGAAAATTATTTCATTTCTGCGTGTTCTCAATGCCTACTGGACCCACAAACCACAAGCTGAAGGCAAAAATATTTCCTTAATGGAAAGATACACTCCATGGAAGCAGCCACTTGAGTGACTGATGCTCTTGTTTTTATCTTTTAAAAAAGTTCCCAGTACAAGTTATTGGACTTATAGAGATAATACTCAACTACTGATTGATATAAATTTGTGAGCAGAAAAGCTAAACCTACATAATCTTGACCTCTTAATTACCCCTGATCAATGATTTCATGGCATATGAAGAATTTCAGAATTTTCCCTATGTATTTTATATTTCATTAAATTCACTGTTTTTCTTTTAAACCTCACAAATTTTATTCAGAACTCCTGACACACAGATTGTTGAAAATTTTAATTTCCTATAATCTGCTAGTTTTGTTTGCATCTTTATATATCCCTTGGCTTTAACTAAGAGAGTCATCAGTCCCCAGATGACCCCTCTGTGTGAACAGCTCGTTGGAAAGATAATGTCATGTGGGGTTATACTTTCAATCAATATTTCTGGAATAAATGAAGTATAAAGCATTCATCTATGATTCCTAATTTGGCATCTATCTCTACCAGACTGTATGGAAGGGCATCTATGGACATAAGATTATACGTCACGGATGGGTCTTGATAAGCTGCTCAGTGTTCTATGCTTTTTATTATAAACATTGTTGTTCAGACTATCATTAAGATTTTCTTAACATTACGAAGTCAACCTAAGGATTAAGCCCTTTACTGAGGTCCTAATGAATCTCTATACTAGTCAATGACAAGATTAGAAAGAAAATCATATACCCTTTTCATTCATTACTCCTTTCCTTCAGAATAGTCATACTGAAATAATGACCTATCTCACATTCTAGTGATTATCAGTAGCCTCAAAAGAATAATTTGGAGCCAACACATATTTAAGGTAGAAAAGGAAAGTTCAAAGATGCCAAGAGAAATGTGAGTTTGCAGCAAGAAAATTTGTATATTAAAATTCCACGTTTTCACCAAAATGTGTCAGTGCCCATAGGATAACTGAATGCTTTCATGGTTTGGAGTGTTTACACCATGCCTAAATCACAAGACTGACCAAAATGCCACACATTTCAGTATGGTCTAAATAAAGACTATAAGAACAGCAGGAGGCTGATTGAGAAACGCAAAGGGCACCAAACCAGGAAAATGTGATGTCGGGCTTATGGGGCACGCTAGTACCCATCCTTTCTCTCAAGTTTGGCTTAGATCAAGTTGTTTTGAGAGAGCATTCCTTAGAGATATTTGTCTTTAGTTATTAATTGCCCCACATGGGCACTGTCAGGCCACTGGTTACTTGCAAAGCCTTCATTTCAGATGAGTAGGCACAGAGAAAGCCGTTCAGTGTCACTCAATTTCAAAAAGGAAGGTGGTTTCCTTGTTCTGGAAAACCAGAGTGAGTAAGTCTATTTGTGGTAAACTAACGTGAGACAGGGGATACCCAAAGACTCAAGGTGATGGAAAACAGATTTTCTGAGCAGAGTTCTGCTTCCTTTGAGGGAATACGATGGAAATGCAGAGTTTCACTTTCAGAGAAGCCCAGGATAGAAAACCTAAGTGGTATGCTCCCTGCCTTTGTATCATGTCAGGGCAAAAAGGATTTCAATAAGCAGGTGATGTGTCCCAGGATGAGAGTAAAGAATATCTAACATGGGAAAATAAAAATGCATTCAATGTTGAAAGTGAAGGGGAGGGAAGCTATTAGGGAGGCACTCAGAAGGTCATAGCCAGTGTGACAGTAATAGGCAAATGTACCAGCCGCTGTCATTTTGACATCAATCGGCTAATTTACTCCAGGTTTTCCTGAGGTTTCTTTGAGTGTATTTTTAACCACGCAAGCATTTATTTTGGTCTGAAGATAAAAAGCTTTTTGCGCAATGGTGCATATTTCTAAGGTAACAGTGTTTCCATTGTCAAAACTACCATGAAAGGAGCATGGGGATGGGAATGCCACCTTCCCCAAATATTTGATTAGGCATCAGGGTCACCCACATTCTGGTTTGTAACTTAGCCTTACATCTATTGAATGGTTACTAGCTGACAGAGGGAAAAATGCTTCTCAAATGATTTCATCCTTTTCTGATATCATGAAGAAGGGAGATATTTCAGACACCAATGTCCCAGGACATTTTATTCTCTGACCTGGTACCCAGAACTCGTGCATACTGGATTAGACACAAGGGAAGAGGCAGCTGTCCAAAGGATAAGTGAACTCAGATGTTTTATCTGCTTCTTTTTTCATATTGCACTCCAGCTGTTGCATCTTTACCACTGAAAAAAGTCTGAAATAGCAATAGAAGCCATTAGCTGATGTTCTAGAACACTAATGGGCCCAAATAATATATTATACAAAGGATAAGAGGATATCTCCAAACTAGGATCATACAAGTCAACATATGGACAGGTTTTAGGAGGAAGCAATTCTTGCATTTTGTCCATTTGGAAAATAAGATAACAATTCGTGACTCTACTGGCCATTGGGCAATCCTCAATTGTCCTCAATCAAGACTGTCCCCAAGAAAATACCGAAAGAGAGATAGAGTGAAAACATGTATTCTTTAAAGCCTCTCTCACACACAAATAAAGCAGACCACAAGAATGAACAGAGCTCAACAATATCAAAAGACATAAAAGTTTTTGCTGGCCTCCATTTCGCTGGAAGCTACACACAGCTCAATGATGACAAGCACAATATTCATTCTCAGTCTAAAAAATGTTTTCCTACAACAGCTGGAGGGCATGGCTCAGTGGCCTGCACATCTGGTTTGATGTACCTAGACTCCTCGGAGCCACAGACTTGGGTAATGGTATGATCTGCTTAACCCTTACATCTTAGAACCAAACAGAATGCCAGACTCTGTGAAGTGTGGTTCTTGGGAAGTTTGGGGAAAGATGTACACACTCTGTCTCCACTTGGATTAAAAGAATTGAAAGGACTAAGTTGGATACTATAGCCCCAAGACACTTTCTTTCGTTGTTTACTGTCAACGGGTGACCATATTGGTTGTTTATGTAAGGACCTTTATTTAAAGATTTCAAAATACTCACTGACATGGTCACATGGCACAAATGTGCAATGTTCATATTTTAAGGTTGAGGAAAATGAGATGCTAGAATTCCACAACAAGTCCAACAAAAGACAGCAGTTCAGTCGGAGTATCACAACAAACAATCCTTTCACAGGATAGGATGGTTTTCTACAGAACAGTGTGCATTTAAGGTAGCAAAGATTCCAGCAAAGAAAGTGAATTAATTACTTTTCTTGTTGCTGTGACAGGAAGTCACTTAAGGAAGGATGATTTACTTTAGCTCATTTTTAGAGGAGATATAGTCCATCATGGCAAGGAACAGGAAGTGGCTGATCATATGGTGTCCCTAGCTAGGAAGCAGAGAAAGAGGAATGTTAAAACTCAATTCATTTTCTCCTTTTTGTTCAGTGTGGGATCCCAGCCCATGGGGTGGTGCTACCCACATTCAGGATGGGTCTTTTCTTCTCAGTTAAGCCTTTCTAGAAACATCCTTCTAGATACATGCAGAAGTGTGCTGCCATGGTGATTCTAAAATCAGTGGACAGTGAAGACTCACTGCCACAACAATAGTCACTTTATGGATATTACTTGATCTGGAACAAAAGTGACCCAATAGCATCTTTAAGCCTTACTCATTTGTTCTTGAAGTCAATGGGATTTAATAGTTGCCTATCTATTCCATGCAAAGATGATATAAAATAGCATCAAAGAATATCCTTGATAAAATAGGTGGTTCAGAAAGGGTACTTACTTTCTTACTGACCCACATCCTCATAGCAGCAACTGTGGGATAGAGTGTTTTCAAGAGTCTTGTTTGGCTCAGTGGTTAAAAGCCCTGGTTGCTCTTGCAGAAGACTGGAGTTCAATTCCAAGCATGCACATGGCAGCTCACAACTATCTGTAACTCCAGTTTCCAAGGGATTCAGTGCCCTCTTTTGAGGGCACATGGTGCACATACATTCATGCAGGCAAAATGCTTATATCCATAAAATAATAAAATAAATCTGAAAAAAATTTAAAAGAACCTTGGTATCTAAACCAAAGAATTTGGAAATGAGAAGCCAGAGGAATGTCTTTCACTGCTCTTAGCCTTTCAGTCTGGCACCCCTCCCCCACGCTCCTGTCCACTTCTTATCAATTCAGTGTACACTGAAGTTGATGGTATGTAGCTGTTCTAGTGTGCTTTCTATGGCTGTGATAAAAACACTTTGTCCAAAATCANCTTGAGAAGAAAAGGGTTTATGTCATTTTACNCACACAGGTTTTAATTCATTATTAAGGAAAGCCAAGGCAGGAACCTGGAGCAGAAACTATGGAGGAACGCTGCCTGGTGTCTCACTATTTGACTCATGCTCTGCGAGTTTTCTTATATAGCCCAAGACTATCTCCCTAGGAAAAGTGTCATCCACAGTATGCTGTGCCCTCCTACATCAACTAGCAATAAAGACAATGCCACATAGACATGCTCACATGCCCATCTGATAGAGGTGATCCCTTAACTGAGACTCCTTCTTCTCAGGGACAATCTACACCGTGTCAGTAAAATGCAATCAGGACAGAGGAGAACACCAGAGATCCAAAAACAATGAGAGTCCCTCACAAGTGCTAGAAACAGACTTGTGTACAAATCATAACACAGAAAGATGGATGGTCCAACTCATTTTGTAAAATAACCAGTGTATGGTATGTTTCCTTTTATTCTCCAGGATATTTGGCATATATCAACTGCTCAGGAAGAGAGTTCTATGAAGTCAAGGACTAATACCCCTAACAATTAGCATACGTTGTCATTTATCTGCTACACAATTATGAATGTCATCTATTACAAAGGACTACTAGGAGAAGTAAATTATTCCATACCAAGCACTCAGCACAGTTGCTGAAGCATATAAGTCACTTGATGAATGTTATTCTCATAATTGTAATCATTGGTGTGGCATCCTATCAGACATCTTTATTATGTTATTATTAAATATGTATAATGTTTTGGATCCCAAATATTTTCCAGGAGCCATGTGCTAAAGGCTCCGTCATCAGCCCACAGCACTATTAGAGGAGATAAAACCTTTAAGAGGTGGAGCCTAATGGGAAGAAGTTAGGTCATTGAGAACCTACCCATTAAGGAGATATTACAGCTCTTGTTTCTCCCAACATGTGCTTTCCACTATGATGCACTGAAACCTCTGAAATTGTGAGCCAAAGTAAATATACCAAGTTCATTTTCTCTTGTATTTTGTCACAGTGCTAGAAAGGAGTCTAACATAGTGTGTAAACACAGTCTATTCTGGTAACCTTAAAAGTGGGGAAGATCACAGGAGATGAACATAAAAGCACACATTCACATTCAAGAAGAGTCTTTAGATAGCTCATAAATGCTTGACCTATTTAAACCCCATCCAAGATTCAGAGTGAATGAGTTTCTAAGCTTAGATCTTAATAACCACTCACTTTTAAATATTTCTATGGACCTCTAAACAAGGAGCCCCCAGATACCTTGTTAAGACTTTTAAAGTTTCATACTTAGGAAACTTTGATAATGGTAAACACCCTTGAAGAAATGGTCCACTTGTCTGCATAGTGGTCCTCAACCAAGAGGATGTTTTTCTTCCTCTTCTTCAANGAGGTATTTCTGAAAGTTAGAGTATGGTAAGTGGGAGTAGAGAAGATTGGTGGATGCTGTCATCAAGTTGGCAAAGACAGGTATGTTGCTAAACACCCTACTACGGGCAAGATAAACCCACGGAAGATTAAACATCTTCCGTGCCCAGGATAAGTACTGTTCTAAAAATATTAATGGTGCCAAAAATTTTGAAATTTTACCCTAAAGAAACACATACTTGTCTAGAATGACTTAAGGAGACACATATATTCATTATCCTTCTTTTCCAGATTTCACACTAAGATATGTATGCCTGAGCCACACTCTCCTTGAGCAGGAATAAATGAGAACACATGGTTAAAGATGGCATAATGAACAGGGACACAGACTCTACACAGAAGCAGAAGAAAAGATGCTAAGGAGAGGGAAAAATCTCTCTATTTAATGTTGGTACAAGGGCACTCTTGGTGACCTGTGCAACAATCATTTTGTTAAAATTTTAGACATTTTAATAAATAAATTAATTATATAATAGTTATATTAATTAATTATTAAAACAATATAATTAATTTTCCCAGCCTGATCACAGTTTCCCCTCCCTCCCTCCTCTCCTACCAGTACCTCTCCCAACCTCCCCTCTTCACCACCCCAATTCACTCTTTAGAAAAGTGTCTTCTCATGTATATCAGCCAGCCATAGCATATCAAGTTTACAGTAAGACTAGGCACCTTCTCTCCTTTTAAGGCCGGATGAGGCAATTCAGTAGGAGTAAAGGGTACCAAACGCAAGTAAAAGAGTCAGAGACAGCCCCTGTTCCCACTGTTAGGAGTCCCACAAGAAGACCAAGCTACCCAACTGTAACATACCCGCAGAGGGCCTAGGTCAGTCCTATGCAAGTTCTCTGGTTGGTGGTTCAGTCTTTGTGAGCCCCTATGAGTCCAGGTTAGTTGATTCTGTGGGTTTTCTTGTGGTGTCCTTGGCTCCTCTCACTCCCATAATCCTTCCTCCTCCTCTTGAGACTTAGGATAGAACCAAATATGACTGGCAACAAACATTTTTAATGGCATATAAGGAATGTAATATGAATGGAATGTACTCCATAAGCCCTTGTTAGCAGGATTAAATTCAGTTGTAAACTGACATTGAATTTTATCATGTCTCTGAAGTTGATAAAATTGGGCCACTGAAGATTCCAAACTTCAGAAAATCCACTTAACCAATTTCTTTGAGCATCTATCATATACTAGATGTAAGTCTATTTACTTGAGATATACCAATGAGCAATGCAAAGATACCTATTTTTATGTGGTTCCCACTCAATAAAGTATGATATATTAATTTACGCATTTATGTGTCTGAGTGCATATGAGTATAATACACATAAACATGTATGCATACATATATATGTGTGTGTTTATTTATTCATTCTTCACCACACATATATGTACTTAAATTCAAGAATACTTTGAATATAGGGGAGGGTCTACATATAGGGCTGTGAGTACACAAGTACATTGTATGTGTGTGGAGATCAAAGACAACCTCAGATTTCAATTAGCAAGCACCTTCCACCTTTTGTTTAAGACAGTTTCTCATTGGTGTGAAATTATACCATTTAGGTAAGGTTAGTTAGCCAACAAGACTGCAGGGGTCCTTTCTGTCTTTGACCAACTT
>LZPO01046508.1:0-10953 GCA_001675575.1 Neotoma lepida
AGGATAGATAAAATATTTTCTTTAATTTGCCAAATACAAATAGATATTGTTAACTGTAATTCTTGCTAGATAACTGTTTTGTTTTATATAATTTTACTATGTTGAAGTTTAAACCTTCCTTTTCAATAGAAAAAAAAAAGGGGAAATGATGGAGATATTGTTCTGTATGCTGTGAATATGTGTTGCTCTGATTGATTGTAAATAAAATGCTGATTGGCCAGTAGCCAGGCAGGAAGTATAGGCGGGATAAACAAACAAGGAGAATTCTGGGAAGAGGAAGGCTGAGTCAGGAGACGCCAGCCGCCGCGGAAGGAGCAACATGTCTGTAGACCGGTAAAGCCACAGAATACGTGGCAAAACATAGATTAATAGAAATGGGCTGAATTTAACTATAAGAGCTAGTCAGTAATATGCCTGAGCTAACGGCCAAGCAGTTGTAATTAATATAAGCTTTTGAGTTATTAGTTCATAAGCGACTGCGGGACCGCGTGGGGCCTGGCGGGACCCAGACAAAACATTCGCCTACATAGGAGTAACCAACAATTATCTGATTTTCCTTAAGGCCCACTCCACAAGATGGAACCCATACCTGGTGCTGCTTGAGTGACCACTATCCTGAGATAATATATCCCAGAAACATATGGTAAAACTAAAATATCACTGTTCTACTAAAATAATATAGCAATAAAATGACTGCTGTACTTTCAAGTTTCATTCAATGAACACACAAAAGACTAGGTCAATAAGAAGTCTAGACTCCTAAAGAATAGGGAGAACAATTCATCAAAGCTACATAAAAGACTGATCAGCTCAGGGCTGCAATATCTGTACAATTCCAAGTCAGAGATGAACATGTACCACACCAGATCATACTACTTTCACTGAAGTGGCTTTCATATTGGATAGCATGTATCAAATTAGGATTCTTGAGAACATGATGCTGTTGGAGTTTCACTGAAAAACATGATCCAATAATCTAGCAGGTAAATATCTATCTACACTTCACATTATCTAAGAATATAAACCAACTCTGACTGAAATGAAATAACTTTTATGAAACAAATTAAGTGCTTTAATGATGAACTATTTTTCCCAATAAAATGAAGTTGCCATCGGACTACCTCAGAAATACTTTCACAAAATAAAGGCAAATATGGCTTTCAGTCAATCAAGTAGCCACTATTCTGATTGTTTAATTTGAACTAATTGGCTTTGCATCTAAAATTATTCAGCTTGTGTGTGTGAGCCACTTTCTCTGATACCATTGTGATTAAGGGATCTAGCATTGCTGCAGAAATAATGTAAATAAGAATAGTTAATAATAATTGTGTTTTAGGTATATTTAATTCTATTGCTTTTGCATCTTTTAAAATAAAATTTATATTTTTGGAAATATAAAATTATTTATATTTTAGTAAAATATTAATCAAACAATTCCAACTCAATTGCATGTGGGTACCATATGAAAGCTAAATAAACATGCTGTGTGTATGACTGTTTTTTTTAATTATCCAGATCTAAATCGTAATCTACATTGTGTTAAAATATTTTGTTTTTGTCTACTAACATTATTTAATAAGTCATGTTTCTAAAGGTTAAGAAAAATGATCATAAACAAAGTTTATAAAAATAGCCAAACATGATGGTGAATGACTGTAGCCTAATGTAGGAAGTGCTCTAGTTTGAAACAAGTATTACCTACACAGTGAATGAGTGGATAAGCAATAAATAAGTACATGAACTAAAAGTATAGGAATTTTAGTTGCATAAGGGTATGGGCACTGTTCTGTGAAATTTAAGAAGAAACTTTCCCAGTCCAGCACACTGAATATTTCTGCATATATTGCATTACAGTTCTTTCATTCCATGGCTAGAATGTCAGAATAATCAGTTTCACATTTGTTAAGAAAGCTTTATTCTACATGGAAAGGTTAGCTTCTGCCAGAATTTTCCCATGAGGTACTTGGCAGGGCAAAGCCCAGCTATTTTTTTAAGTATTGAGATTATAATTTAATGATATCATTTTCCCCTTGCCTGTTCTCCCTCAAAACCTTCCCATCTACCCCTTCATCTCTTTCAAATTCATGTCTCTTCTTTAATTGTTTCTTATGTATATGTATATTAATGATTTATGCATGTGTGTGGTATGTGTGTGTATGTGTGAATAAATAAATAAATGCAAAGCCTGAAAGTATATACAATCATGTAACTTACAGAAAGAACAAGATTTTAAAATGAATCTGGTTTGGTGTACAAGGGACATGTCTTCAATACTGCTAAAATTATTAGTCATATTAAAAACACCTCCACTTTTATTACCAAAAAATCAATGGTCTCTTGAAAACAATATATGCAAAGAAAGGAAGTAGAGTAACCTCAGGAACTTCTATTTTTCTCACAGCCTGTTGCAGGCACAACAGAACATGGAAATTCACATTCATCAGGAATTCCTGAACAGATGACTTTGTCTACTTTAATCCAATCCTTAAATTCAAGCTACATGTGTTGTACAATGGTCGTAAGTTAAAATATAATTTTAGTGTGGTCCCAAGTCTGTAGTACTTTGAGAAGCCCTACAGAAACAAATACCCTTAAAAAAGTTTTGAATGATAATTTGAAGGGAATTCATTCCAATTGAAGATCAAGTGTGATGAGTGCAATGGGCTCACAAGAACATCCACTCTTTTTTGTCATTTGACTTTCAAGGCATGGCAAGAGAGTGATGAACCCAGACTCTGCCTTTAAGGCACTGTAAGAGCTATGGAGCTGGCTAGAATCACAGTGTGAAGTGTCTCCTTGTCAGCTTCTAGAGAGAGAAGAGAAAATAGACTTAACACATCACATGGTTTTCCTGTTAAAACAATAGTGACAGGTCCTTTGTTAGCACAGTAATGTTTAAATGGAGCCTTGTCAGGATGTCTTGGCAGCATTTACTTTATTAATAAGAAAACCATTGGTGAGAAATTATTGTTGAAGTAGCATCTCACACAAATATAAGCCCAATGTCAGAGGAGTGTGGTTCCTTGGACTATTAAAAGTGCTAATCATTCTAATTTTGGGTTATATTGTCCTATGAGGTATTAAGTGAGTCGTAGTCTTGGAAGGTTGATACAAACCACTCTTTGCTCTTGGATCTTGACAAAAGTACATTATTACTTTCCACACAGAATATGGTGTTATTTTTGAAAAGTCATCATTGAATGCCCCATTGATTTGGGGATATTTTCTTATCTTAAAAGACAAAAGAGAAATCTCAAATGTCTGAGAAATGCTTAAAGAAATGATCAACAGCCTTAGATATTAGGGAAATGCAAATCAAAATTACTTTGAGATTTCATTTACACCCACCAGAATGGCTAAGTTCAATGAAACAAGTGACAGCTCATGCTGGGAAAGATGTACTGTAAGGGGAACACTCATCCATTGTCTGTGGGAGTGCAAACTTGTACAGGTCAATATGGAAATCAGTGTGACAGTTCATCAGGAAGATGGGTATCACTCAAGGTGCAGTTATAGCACTAGTGGGACTATATCTAATGGGCAATTCATTGTACCACAGAGAACACTTACTCAACCATGTTTATTTCTGCTCTATTCAAAATAGACAGAAATTGGAAACAATGTAGAAGACTGGATTAAGAAAATGTGATACATCTACACAGTGGAGTATTACTCATCTATTAAAAAGCAGAAATCTCCAGGTAAATGGATGGAAGTAGAAAAAAAAATCATCCTGAGTAGGGTATCCCAGACCCAGAAAAAGAAATATGGTATGTATTCATTTATATTTGATTATTAACTGCTGAATCAATCATAAGCGAGCTACAGTCTGTAGAACTATGAAGGTTAAGTGTAAAGTAAAAGACTATGGGTCACAGATAAATCTTGGTAGAAAGGGAACTAGAATACATAGTTATGAATGGATGGGGGAAGAGTGGGAAGATAACGTAGGAAGAAGGCAAGAAAGAGATGAGGAAAGGACACTGGAAGGCACATCTAAAATTAAGGGCCACTTGAAGGGTAGTATGGAATTCTAATACCGAGGTACTATGTATGCACTGAGCCTTCACAGAAATGCACCAGGCCTTTTGCATGTATATTATGCCTTTCAGCTTAATGTTTTTATGGGATTCCTCAATGTGAGAATGAGTGAGTCTCTGTTTCTTGTACTTTCTCTAGGGTTCTTTTCCTTCTGTTTCTTTGGTTTTATCCAATTCTAATGTGTTAGTTTTTATTTTTTCTTATTATATTTTCCTTTATTATTATCCCTTAGAAGCTGTTTTCTAATGAAAGATAGAAAGGGAGTGTATCTGAATG
Organism: Neotoma lepida; assembly: GCA_001675575.1. NCBI lineage: Eukaryota > Metazoa > Chordata > Mammalia > Rodentia > Cricetidae > Neotoma > Neotoma lepida. The sequence goes on from LZPO01046508.1 coordinate 4,318, forward strand.
GGAGGAGAGGTGGGGAGGAATTAAGATGAGTAAAGGAAAGGAAAGGGGAAAACATAATCAAGATATGTTATGTGAGAAAATATATATTTTATTTTTTGGCATAATAGGATTTTAATTATTTGAGTTAGGTATTTTTTATTTTCATTAATTTATTTCTTTTACATTCTGACCACAGTTTCCACTTCTTCCTCTCCTCCCGTCCCCTCACCCCACGTCTCCTATGTCCCACCCTCTCAATCCAGTGCTCCTCTGTTCCTGTTCAGAAAGGGCAGATCTTCCATAGATATAAAGTTGCAGTAAGACTAAGCACCACCCCTTGAATTAAGGCTGGGCAAGGCAACATTGTATGAGGAATAGGTTCCCAAGAGTTAGCCAAAACATTAGGGACAGCCCCTGCTCCCAGTGTTAGGAGTCCCACAAGTAGATCAAGCTACACAACTGTCACATATATGTAGAGGGCTTATATCAGTCCCATGCAGGTTTCCTAGTGGTTGATTCAGACTTTGAGTTCCTATTAGACAGGTTAGCTGTTTCTGAGGGTTTCATTGTGATGTCCCTGAACACTTTTGCTCCTATAATCCTTCCTCCCTTTCTTCAGCAGGATTCCCCGAGTTGGACCTAACTTTTGGTTGTGGACCTCTTTATCTGCCTCCAATAGTCACTGGATGAAGGCTCTCTGATGGCAATTGGGGTAGTCACCAATCTGATCATTGGAGATGGCCAGTTCAGGATATGTACTCACTAATGGTAGGAGACTTAGCTGGGGTGATCCTTGTGAATTCGTGGGAGTTTCCCTTACATCAGGTTTCTACCTGACCCTCCCTTTCCAGTCATCTCTTTTAATACTCTCCTCCTCCACCCCCCAACCTGATTCCTCAAGTTTCCATGCCCACCACCCTCAAGTCTACCAATGAGATCTCTTCTATTTCTGCTTCCCAAGGAGCTCATTGAGTTGCCTCTTGGGCCCTCTTCTTTACCTAGCCTCTCTGGGTCCATGGATTGTAGCATGATTATTGTTTCCTAACAGCTAATAACCACATATGAGTGAGTACATGCCATATTTGTCTTTTTAGGCCTGGGTTACCTCACTCAGGATGATCCTACTAAAAAATGGGATACAGACCTAAATGAAGAATTCTTAACAGAAGAATCTGAAATGGCAGAGAACTACTTAAAGAAATGTTCAACATCAGTGAAAAGCAAATCAAAATGACTCTGAGATTCCATCTTACACCTGTCCAAATGGCTAAGATCAAAGCAACAAATGACATCTCATTCTGGAGAGAATGTGGAGCAAGGGGAAGACTCCTCCATCACTGGTGGGAGTGTAAACTTGTACAGCCACTTTGGATATCAATATGGTGGTTTCTATCTATTCTCAATAAAAGGACAGAAAGTTAAATTAAAATTTAAGAAAAACAATGTAACATGGTTCCTATTTGAATTCTGTGAGAACATTTCATCTGACAGAATGGATAGGGAGTTGCACATCAGTGGACCTTGTCCTGGAGCCTTAAGTGTGTTTCCCACACCTTATGATTTCTCCACATTTCATGAAAACTCAACCTATAAGAGTAATATTTTAATGGACATCTAATGGGAAGGCTAAATAGAATGCAACATAATCCCAGAATAGAGTAAAAATGTCAGGTCAAAAAAATAGGCACTGAATCTAGTAGTTCTTTCAAAGATCTCTTCATTTACACTGCATATATGACTAGGATGTCTCCCCCTTTCTTTGATTATTCACTCTTATTTCATCATTATTAACATATAAGTCTCTGAGGGGAACTTTACCAGAAGCTACTCATATGTATAACTCTTTTCCTTTTAGTTAAGCACTCCTAGAATTTGCTATGCCTATTAAACAGCATGTGAAACCTTCTATATTTAGCTCCTGAGTGCAATGTGTGGATTTTCCTTACATATGGCCATCAATTTTAAGACTCTATGCTTTAGTTTCTTCTTTTTGAGATTATAATATAATTAAAACATTTCACGCTTTACTGTTCTCCCTCTAATATAGCCCTCCTGCCTCCTCTTCCACGTGTTTCCTAAGCCTTGGTGTGGGATTGTTTGTAGATGTATCTATTGGTACTGTTTCTTGTTAACGTATGGTGTGCCTGATGCCACAATTGGATTCAGACACCACAGGGCAAAAAGCCACCATTAATATTGCTGTGCTCATGTCAGGGATCAGAAAATCTGACATATTCAGAAGAAGTGACATGGTATCCACAAGAAATAACAATTTGTCCATAATAGTAGCATCCTTTTCCAGACTTTAGTCAGGATTTTGCAGACTTTAGTCACTGGAAGAGACATCTAACTTAGTGATAACAGTTGTAGCCAGTCACTAATATATTCCCTCCATGTGTAGTATTTCTCTAATGAAACAAACCAAAGGGCTTTCAGGTGTCCTCTCCTGGTAATATAACATGCATATAGAGATCATGTATGGGAGACTTTGAACTACTAATTACAACCTATTTCTCTCTCAAACATGCTGTAATACACAAAGTGGATCACAGACTCCAAAACCAACTGGGTACAGTGGAGGCCCACAGATGCTTCCTAGTAAGACTTTACTTGGTCTGAGAATCTGGGCTTGCTTTACCCAGCAGGACTGCATAATAGGATGATTTGACCATGGGCATGATTAGCAGATATTTTGAAGGGTCTACATTTGGCTGTACATTGTGCTTTGATCTTGAAGGGGGGTCTTTTATGTCTCCCCTTGGCAGTATATAAAAAGCTCATTAGAATAAATCTTGAGGCAACTGGGTACAGACCCAGGGCCCTCCCAAAGCTATCCTGTGTCTCTGTCTTTCTTATCTTTTCTTTTTATCTTCCTATCTATCATTTACTCATTCCTCTCTCCTCCTCACAACAACTCTCCTACAGGTTGGAGCTGGACTCTGGCAGATTCCCACAGTACAGTTTCTCTGAGGTGTTCGAAAATCTCCTCTTTGATGATATATTCATTCTGAGTGGTTCCCCTCAATGATTGCATTCACACAATTAACAAGGTTACAATTAATTTGTCTTCCTTACAATAATGTCATCAATAATACCATCTTAGCCTTTCCAGCATGAACTAGTCTCATCCTACTGTCCTAGTTGATTTGGGGAAATGGATACTTTAGTTGTATCTTCTGATTAGCAAGATTTTATTTCTATCAATTGCCAACATGTTATCTTTGGCTGGATCAATGAACCTATGAAAGCAGTGTAATTCACAAAAGAAAAGGCTTGAAGAATACTGGTTTTGCTACACCAGGTTGACATATAGACAGTGAAATACTGCTTTCCACACAAATTCATGACAAGGACCCACAATATGAAGCCTGATAGGATAGATATGTTCAGGTGCATTTCTGCATGTCAGTATCACACACATGCCAAGACATCCTTCTTAGGGTGGGAAATCTTGCCTAAGTACTTCACTGACATATTTATCCTTTTCTCTTTCCTAGCAACTCTGGTTCTATTCTTTTGGTTGGGGCTTTGGAGCAGGAAATAAACAACAACAACAAAACAAACAACAATGTGACAACAAAATTCCTCCCTCTCAGAGACTGTATTGTAATACTTCTGCTCCACACCAGGAGTTCTCCTACAAGGAAAAATGAAACAGTGAGAATCTACAGACTTTTCTGTTTATCTTTGTCCAGGAATTTAGTGTTATCAAAATTAGAGAATGCAGCTAGTATCTGCAGCAGACAACCATGATCATTAAGGTAGTTACTTAAAAAAAAATACAAAAGATAAAAATTTAAAGTAAAAAGTAGATGTCAGTATACAGATTAACCAATGACCTCATATACTGATGGAGAGAAGTAATAAGGAAGTTCATTGCAAAACTGAACAGATTTATAGCAAATGTAATTTATGAGTGTTCAGGGATTCAAAGGGGTATTTGTCAACCATGTTCATAGCAGCAATATTCATGATGTCTAGGATGTGGAAGCACTCACATATCTATGATAGATGATCACAATGTGGCACTGCATACAAAGAGTGAAAGAGGGATTCTGACATATGCCGCAGTTGTAAAATAAAATTAACTAGTTGCAAATACGGTGTGGTTTTTCTTACAAACAAGTTAAAATTTGAGAGACAGAAAATAGAATGGCAATTGTCAGGGACTGAGAGGAGGGAATAATGAGAGCTATTGTTTAATAAGTATAGATTTTCACTTTTATAAGATGAAGCAAATTGTGAAGATCGATGGTGGGGATGTTCACACAAGTTTATGAATATATCAAAGTCATTGAATTGTATACTTAAGAATAATAAATGTGGTAACATCTAAAAGCGGAAAACTTAGTGAAAAGAATTGTTGAGTAAAAGTAAAATGTTGGGTAAGAAATATGTGCGTTTTCCATGCATTTAAAATTTGAAAACTAATGCATGTAGCTATATCTGCTTCTGTGTCAATCTATTGCAATTTAATATTTGACGTGGAGTGCATAGAGTTTGGATCCCTATAGACACATTTTCAGAAAGAAAAGGTAAGGATATTTCAATGGCCTTTCAGTTATTCTGGGTATTTACTTCTACATGTAACTAAGATTGTAGTCACCAGTAGGAGGAAGCTATGATTATTAGTTTTTACACACACTGTTCAAACATTCATCAACACTTACACTTGTACCAGAAGAAGGCTTTGCTCTTCTTCAGAACCTAACCCAGAGAAGGCTTTGCCATGGGACAGAAGCACTAGGGTCCTTGACATGTCCATGCCCATATCAACACTCCCCATTCATTAAGGGCTGCATCTTCCCCTTACACACTCACTCAGGGCTTCCTATATTCCTCACAGTATATAGGGCATATTACCCATCATCCTTAGACTATGTAAATGGCTAAGATAGATAGATAAATAGATAGTAGATAGATAGGTGACAGAATAAATTAGATCACATTGGCTGAGATTGATAAGCACATTCTTCATCACACCTTTAAATCATTAACATATTTTTATCTCCATGTTCAATGCATCTTGTGAAATAGTTCAGGTGTTAAAACTGCTCTGAGTATTTTTTTTTTGTCAAATATTTTCCTTATTATGAGAAAAAGGTCTCCAACGACCCAGGGTATGCAAAAAAATTAAAAATCCATGGATACAGGGAGGGCTAGACTTTTTCTATCTGAGGGGAAAAATAAGGAAACACACACACTTTCTGATGGTAACTTTCTCTTTTAATTCTTCTTTAAAAAGCTCTTTCTCTGAAAATCTCTGTCTTCATGTAGATACATCTCTTAACATACAGCTACATGTCTCTCTTTACATACATACATCTCATAATCTCTTTCTGAAAATCTCTCTTGCTCTGTCTCCTGCCTGGTTACTCATCCTTTTTCATCAGCTCCCTCTGCACAGTCACACACACTCTAACACATACGCACAGCTAGCTCTTTACACAGCTCCCCTACATAGCAGCAGCTCCTTCACACAGCACCCCCACAAAGCTAAACTCTACCCAAATATGAGTTACATTTTTAGAGTGACAAAGCATTTCTTGAATAAGCAATCATAGACAGAGACAAACTGATACATGTAAGAAATCACCCAGTTTCTCTCAGGCTAGGAAGGTCACAATGACCAGCCAGTGAATAACTCTTGACCAAGCACATAGTCTGAGTGGTTAGTGTTCCCAGATAGAAAATGACATTGAAATTCAGGACTTGACAATACTAGTAGTTGGCTAAACCTTGAGTGGTTGGAGTATATGCAGAAAGAGAATTACTTCAGAGGGTTATGTCTACCAAAGCTGCTTCAGTTCTGACCTTAATTTAGTGATAAACACCAGGTAACTTCTCTTTGTGTATTCTCTGTGGGGGCAGCTGGTCTGTTTTGAATTTGCTCTAATGTTTTAGCTAAATGTATAAAAGGCTGTCTTTGTATCTGAGAATACTGTTACTTTCCTGTATCAATCATTAAAAATATTCTAGTATTATTTTTATTCATCAGAATTATACAGCTTAAATAGAAATCATCTTCCTGACCATCCACAGCTATATATGTATGCCCAAAGAAGGAATATTTTTATGAGATAAACACACAAACAGTGGGAAAAATATCCATAGCTATTATTAGGTAAGAAATGAAACAGCACATGAGAAAAATTACAGACAGAAACAACCAGTCATACCATGCAGTGACTCCATGGCCTTGCCTGGTGGGGCTCCCCATCAGGTAGGTTGACCTGTTAAATACTAGTTGCCACCTGTGGGATGACTCATCCCTGAGAGGCTTGAGGGCCAGCCTGCCCAAACCAGTAAAAAAGATACATTCTGAGAGCCAGCCTGGGTCTACCTAGGGGCCTTAGCAACAGCAGCTGAAACACAATCTCGAGATGACCTGGACCAATGAGAGGCAGCCATATCACACCAGCAGATGCATATTTATCAGACTGTAAGACGGATTTTTTAAATAGTCTTGTTAAATAAAACACAGAGACAGAGATGGGGTGAAAGTCTGACAGAGATCAGAGGAATTAGGAACAGCTACCAGACTCACCCTAGACTGCCGCCACTGCTTCCAAAATGGAGAGAGACCTTCACTTCCTTCTACGTCCACTTTTATATCCCTTTCTGTTCTGTTCTCCCATTGGCTTTTTCAGCCTAGCT
>LZPO01046510.1:0-10937 GCA_001675575.1 Neotoma lepida
GGCCTTTCCACAGTGGAAAATGTTTCATGGCTCAGACCAGTCACTGTGCTGATATCCTGACACCCTGGGTGTGGCTCTGAGAATTGCTGAGGACCTTAAGCTTCTTGCCAGACCATGGATTATTGACAGACACTCAGAACTATTTGGTGGTTACAAACTCTGAATGGTAGTTAAGGTATAGTATTGAAAATACATCAGATGGACATATCTGAGATGGACACTCAGAGCCTCTTGAGTAGACACGATGCCAAGTGCTAGAAGGGCTGTAAAGGTATGCCAAACACCCACCCTCAAACACCTCAGATGTCACTCAGAAGTACAAAATATAAACACATAGAAAGTCAAAGCATAATGCAACTTAGTAAATCAAGTTGAGCAAACATCAGAGTACCAAATGCTAAGTGAACACTAAAGGTAGAAACTGTGTTCTAGGAGTCCAGGCATGGAGTAAGTTCACTCTGATGGTCCAGCTCAGTGATGAGGAGGTAGGAGGGATGATAGGATAGAAGAGAAAGATGTGAAGTCTTGGATTTTGGGTGTCCCAAGACTAAGAGGGTGTGCTGGTTAGGTTGTTTGTTTTGTCATTTATACAATCTAGAGTCATGTGGAAGAAGGTAACCTTAATTGAGGAATTGCCTTCATCCAACTAGCCTGTAGGCAAGTCTGGGCATTTTTCTTGATTGATGACTGATTAAGGAGGGTCCATCCCACTATAGACAGTGCTACCTTAGACAGGTAGGTGGTCCTTGGTGGTATAAGAAAGCAGGCTGAGCAAGCCACAGAGAGCAAACCAGTAAGCAGTATTGTTTCACGGCCTCTGCTTCAGTTCTTGCTTCTAGGTTCCTGCCTGGTATATCCAATAGAAGAGGATGTAGCCTGGCTTCCCTTAATGATAGACAGTAACCTATAAGATGAGATAAACCTTCCCCAGACCCAGCTGCTTTTGATAAGTATTTTATCACAGTAATAAAAAGGCAAAACCAGAGTGGAGGGGCCGTATGGCACACACTCTACACACAGGGAGAAGCAGAACTGAGTTTATGGGAAGGGAGTATGTTAGTATGAAATTTTGCTCATGGCTTTGGAGGTTCAAGGACATAGCACTGGTGAAAGGCCCCTTGGGTATATAGAATAGTGATGACATCATAGTACGAGTGCATGGGAGTAGTAGAGATCGTATTGCAAATCAAGAAGTCAGAAAGATACTGGGAGCCCACGAGGACACTCTGAATCCCTTTGCAGGACATTACCCCCAACCATCTCCCATGAGGCACTGCTTCTTACCTTTGCAGGACATTACCCCCAACCATCTCCCATGAGGCACTGCTTCTTACCCTTGCAGGACATTACCCCCAACCATCTCCCATGAAGCACTGCTTCTTAAAGATTCCACCACTTCTTAATGTCACCCCATTGGGGACCAGTCTTCTAACACATGAACCCTTGGAGACAAGCCAGTCCCAAACCATAGTGGGAGATTGTTGGCTCTCAAAAGTGGTTTATGCCCCAATGTTCAGGACGTGGCCAAGCCTCTGGACTGTGATGTACTGGTGAGAGAAGAGCTTTGTTGAGAGAGGACCAACTCTGAGCTAGACCCTGTGCTAGGACTTGGTGCTGTTGTTGCCTATGTGTAAGGAAGTGATCATGAGCTAGAGGTGACAGATGACCCCAGGGCAGAGGGTAGGCAAACTGGATGTGTTGGGTTAGAGAAGAAGCAGTTAGGAGGGGATCAGAAACATCTCATGGGAATCTCTTCCTTTAATCTGATCTGTGTGACCTTCCTTTGGGCATGATTGGAAAGCGCTCAGAGGGTACTAAAAGTGGGCAAATGATGGCGTCTAGTACAGAGCATTCTTCTTACAGAATATCTCCCCTCTGCAATGCAAGTGTTTGCAGTTTTTCATTCTGTTTCCATGTGTTCTTTAGGGGTCCAGATCTCTAAACCCCCAGAATGGACCACAAACCCCCAATTAAGAACAATAACTACATATTACCCTCAGCCCAGCCCACATGAGAAAGCCTCTCCTAACACTCAGTCCTACTGCCCCACAGGACACTCTCATTTCTACAGTAAGAAAGTAGGGGGTGATGGGAAGGCTCTCTGGAAACAGAAAGGATGGTAGGTAGCCTCACACTGCCACCTGGATTGCTTTCTTACACATGAGGGACAGAGCTCTGGCTGCCAGCCCTGACTTACAGGGACCCATAGAAGAGGATGTAGACAAAGCCGGGTAAAAGCTTCACGGGGCCACAGAGTAACGAGTAAAGTCAAGTCAGCCAGAGGGAAGAGGTGACATTTTCTCTTCCTTCCAGGAAGGAGTAATTATGTGACCATGCCCATACTCTGTGGTGGAGGAGCAAGGGCTCTGCCCAGAATACCTGAGAAACCCAAGAGCGAAGCTTCAATTTCTCTTTCTTGTTTCCCAGCTCAGATAGGTTATATTTTAGATCAAAGCTTGGTCTGAAGAGAAATCAGGTGAAGCCTTCAGTACCTGGAATAAAATGTTAACCTTAATCTTTAGGGGGAATAAAATGGCATATGTCTTAGTTGGAGACTATTAGCTAGAATGATAGACACACCATCTTTTATATCTATGCTCAAGATTTCAAACCTATTGGTGGTTCTTAAGATTTAAGGGAACCCCTCTGAGAAGTAGATGAAAGGTAGGAATTCTAAACCACAACACATAAAATCTGTGTGCAAACTCCATGTTAGGAACCCTGAGTTCAGTAAGCATTGGCTGTGTTCTCTGCTAGGTTTCAGGACTACATAGCTGAATGAGTCAGACCCCTGGGCTCAGTGCCTAGTGAAGGTTTATAGTTGTGAAAAGATGGAGGGGAATTCCAGAGAGACCACCAAGAGGCAGGTTAACTGCGGGGGTCGTTACAAATCATGGGCCTGTCTATTGTCCCTTGGCCAAGAATGCCCAGGGTACCAATCATATTGCAAAAGACTGAATATCACGCTAGAGCTAGTGGGAAAATAAGTCTTTTATTTTTTCAAGAACATCTGACTGACCTCTTGTTCATGCATTCTTTAAAAAAATATTTACCAAGTACAGATGTTGTTCTAAGTCATTTCTTTTTTAAAATATTTTTATTTATTTATGTACATGTGTATATATCTGTGTGTGTGTACTTGTGAATGAAAGGACCAGCAGAGGCCAGATGAGGGCATCAAATCCCTTGGAGATGAAGATACATGTAGTCTTATGGAAGAGCAATATGTGCTCTTAACACCAAGCCATCCTCCCCTCCCAACTGTCCATGTTTTCTTAAGAGAAAACTATCTAGGGCCTAATGATATGTGTGAGCTAGTGTCTCTCCTACCCTATGCTTTAGAATTAAACATATAACCTTGAGAAGAAGCATCATGGTTAATTTCAGCCACAGAGAAGAAACCATTAAGAGTCAAATGATATTTAAAAAATGTAATAGTTTAGCTTAGGACAGCTCTTGCAATGAGACCTGGTCCTGCCTACCACCCAGAATCGCCTACCTGGTCATTTTTATGACACAGCGGGGACTTCACCTGAAGTCTGCCTCATCCATGTGTTTTAGGAGTCCTTCTAGCAGCTGACAAACTTACAGGCCCTGACCTAGCAAGAATCCCTAAGGATTTCTACTTTTTCCTTAGTCTTGGCTTGCATACATAGGAGAGCTATTGGGAGAATGAGTCCCACATTTATATCTCTCCTTCATGTTTGTACCTGGGCCCCTCTTTCTGGGCACATCTCTCTTTGGACTGGAGTGTATATAAAAGCAAGCCCCAGCAGAAGACAGCGGGGAACTCCCCGTTTGATCCTGGAATCAAGGCCCTCTTCTAGGTCTGATCCATAGCTGTCCTTCTAATCTTCTGACTGAAGCATCAGTGAAGGTTCATCTGCACTGTCATCTTGACTTTACTGAGAATCCCCTAAGAGACACACCTCTGGGTGGGTCTGTGAGGCCATCTCCAGAGAGGTTTAGCTGAGGACGGAAGACTCAAACCAAGCATGGGTGGCACCACCTTTCAGAATGGCGACCCAACTGAATAGAGAGGAACAAGGAAGAAAGCCACCTGAGTGCCAGCATTCACTTTCTTTCTCTCTGCTTCTAGATACACCCGGATGTGCAGGTAGACCCCGCCCCTGCTGCCATGCCTTCCCCACCACAGTGGATGCTGTCAGTTCAGACTGTAAACCAAAAGAAAGCCTTTGGTTGCTTCCTCATCTCATCTCAGCAATGAGACAGGCCCTGTCTGTGCTCCTCTGTGTAGCCAGTCAGAGCTGATGCTCTGGAGTGGCACCTCTCAGATCCTCCTGTGCTTTTGAACTGTCACCTTCTGTACCCTCACATCACTTTACCCTTACCCCTTTCTATCAGTTAAGCATGCTTTTAAGAACAGGGTTTATTAGAAATTTTAACTAACGATGCTTTCAACAAGTTGAGTTTTTTTTCTTCACGTAATGGGAAAGCCAGAGAATGTGAACACTGGTACTGTTTGAGAAGCTGCATTGTGACAGGGAGCTCACCAGAGATGACCAGTCAGACACAGCGTATAGCCAATTGAAAGTCTTTATTCCAGCTGGCTGGACCACACTGGAGTGTTCAGGGACCTGGGGGTGGCCCCAGGTATCCAGAACATGGGGGTTTTAAGGGCAGAGACCTCATTCAGGCATTTCCCTCGGCAGTTGCAAGGGGGGCTTAGCATGGTAATCAGTTTGAAGCAAACACCTTTAACAGAAGTTAATATAAGTGGTTAACCAGCTGAAGGGGGTTTTNCACAAACAGGAAGCTAAGGAAAAGGGCTGCTGGAGGAGGGTCCACATAAACAGTCAGTGTTAACAAAGGCTGAAACGTTAGCTAGGACATACTGACCTTTGGTTCCTAGAACAGAGTAATTTTCCATGGGATTCTCCACTAAGAAGAGCAGATTCTAGTAAACCCGGAAATGGCCTCAGCAAGAATCCAAGATTGAGGAGCCTCTGTACTGTCTTGCCCTGTCACAACATGATGTTGAGACTAGAGTCTGTGTGATTTCTCTTCACCTTTTCTTCATAGTGACAAAATAGTTTTCTTGCTTGACACGTTTGCTTGACACGTTTGCTTGAAATCAAGGCCAGACAAAGAGGGGCAGGTTAAGTTGGTCATAAGTGTCTTGTAACTGGACAACAAACCCTGCTCAGGAGGTTTTCCCTCCACTCTGAAACCACCTTTGTATTTTCCTGAGGCCAATTATAAGTCCTGAGTCCCTGCCTGCCGTCTGCAGGGAGGTTTGGGAAAGCAGGGATTAGGCTATCACAATGGATTTGCCTGGTACCAGCCCAAGCTAAGTGACAATTCTCTGATCATGGATGATAAAAGGAAAAGATACCCATAGAATCTGACACTTGTTATGCACTATCGACTCGAGATTTCATTTACAAGTTCCTCTCCAGGCTGTCTCACACACACACACCACACACACACACACACACACACACACACACACAATCAATCAATCAATCTTATTCATCATTGTGCCTCCAAGTCTCAACACATTCTCCTACCTTATTAAACACATTCATGAATAATGAAGGTCTAGTTTGAATGCCTCTCACATCTAAATGAATTCTTTTAAGAGACAATCCAGTTTTCTTCTTTTCCTTTTACACCTCCCTTAAGATGTAACAATCGATTTTTCATTAGTTTTCTGTGGGATGGATAGAGGCACTCAGCAGCAACTGTAGTCAGGTCAGCCTTGGTGAGTTGAAGCCCATGTTGTCAAGCTCATGTAAAACCTCCATCTCTATAACCATGGCCACATTGCTCATGGTCCACTGGGCAATGACAGGATAGCTGGGGAAAGAGGCTGACTGTCTATAGAAATGGGTCATCCTATCTACTTAATTACTGACCTCCTCAGCTAAAGTCATCTTTTGATGAGCATTTACCTGGGACACAAGTATCTTCACATCCTCTTCCCATTTGGAGAGATCTATCCACATACTTCTCCTAATTTCCTTCTCACCAATTCTCCAATCATGCTCTTTCCAAGTACCCGACCATCTAGCCATTCCATTGGCTATAGCCTACGAGCCAGTGAGCAGTTACGTATCTGGCCATTTCTACTTCCAGACAAAATGTATGGCCATGTGTACTGCTCGAAGTTCTGCCCACTGTGAAGATTTTCCTTCAGCAGTGTATTTCAGGGTTGTCTCAGAAAGGGATTGTAATGCTGCACCTGTCCACTTCTGGGTGGTGCCTGTATAATGTGCAGAACCATCAGTAAACTAGGCCCTACTCTTCTCTTCCTCAGTCAACCAATCACAGGGAACATCCCATGGGCCTATATGTGAATGCTTGGTAGCAGACAACATTATTAACTGGAGTAGAAACCACAGGCATTTGGGCAACTTCTTCATGTAACCTGTTTGTTCCTCAGGACCTCTTGGGCTGGATAGTGTATGTACCACTTCCATTTAATAATAAACTACTGCTGTGCATGTCCTACTTTATGACTTGGTGGGTCAGATAATACCCAGCTCATGATGGGCACCTCAAGTTACATGGCAACTTGGTGGCCCATTTTCAAATGTTCAGTTTCCACTAAGGCCCAAGAGCAGGCCAACAGCTCTCTCAAAGGGAGAATAGTTGTCTATGGATGATAATAGACCCTTGCTCCAAAATCTCAAAGGTCTGTTCTGTGATTTTCCTATAAGGGCCTGCCAAAGGCTCCAAACAGCATCCTTATCTGCCACTGATACCTCAAGTACCATCTGGTCTGCTGGGTCATATGATTCAAGTGTAGAGTGTACTGCACAGCAGCCTTTACCTGTTGAAGAGCCTTCTCCTGTTCCAGGCCCCACACAAAGCTAGAAGCTTGCAGAGTTAGGAGTCATGCTACCATAAAAATCACTTTGTCCATGCTGCCCATTATAGGTCAGGCCATTATGGAAATTGCTTTGTCTGTACTGCCCATTATGATGACTACAGTCACCTTGGTGATTCATTGCTGCCAACCAGCCCCTGCTACTTTGTGGCCCAATTAAACACATTACATTTAATTCATCCAACTGAGCATCAGTGTCTCCAACCCTAAGGTCTGGCACAAGGGAAGAGGCAACAGCAAAACTCTTCATATGGACTTGTGACCCCCTTCACCATTTTGCATCTTACAGGATTAGTTGTAGGGCATGTCTTCTGTGCCTTCCCGTTATGGAGGATTGGGTTTTACACATAGCACCCACTCAAAAATCCCTTCATCAACACTGAGCCATGGGATATTAGGCATCTCCAATTCCTTTTCAGTAGGCCATCTTTTGACAAATTCTTCAGTCAACCATTTAAACTTTTGACACCCCCCATTTTTGTTAACTGTATGAGCTTCCATATTAAACCTAGAATCTCCACTCACTNGGTCTATATCAATCAACTCAGCCTGGTCCAATTTTATGTTCATTCTACCATTATCCCACACCCTTAAAATTCATTCCCACACATATTTTCCAGACTTCTGCTTGAATGAATTAGCAAACTCATTAAGCCCTTTAGTAGTGCAATGCACCTCCTTCTGGGCTACACTTTCTCTCTCTCCACTAGGAGCCTGATTAGCCTTAAGTCTGGTTATAGGTCTAGGGGCAACTATTGGTGGGCCCTGAGGGACATCAGTATTGTCTTGCCTGTCACCTCCTTCAGAGAAAGTCACTGCTGATTCAGCAGACAATGAAGAATTAATTTCCTCAGTCAAAAGTGAAAAAGGCAACATTTTAGGAGGTGAGGGGTGAGTACATCTTCTTCTGAGGGTGGAGAGACTACTTCCTCAGGTGAGATAAACCCTTGAGAATCTGAGAGTTCAAAGTTCTCAGCTTTAATAGGGTCCTCCCACACATGCCCAACCTAAGTTACAGGATCCCATTCTTTACCAGTTAACGCCCTACCTTAACCACCACACCCTCCAAGGCTGGCACTTAAATTTTCATGGTAATTCAGCCAGCCTTATAATGAGGGCTTTGGTTTGCTTGAGCTCTGTGGCTTCTGGAGAGAAGGTTCTCTTCCAGGGTACAGTTAGAAACCTTTAGACTGTTGATGCGCATCAGGAACCGGTCCGTTTTATCACTGAGATCATTGTTATTCTTCACTGTATTCTGAGATGCTTAGAATTTGGTTAATTTTATCATGGGGTTCATTCTTTCCTTTGTCAATTTATCTAGGGATGCTAGGAGCAACCAACCAGCATCAATCATTTTCCTTATTTTTCTACAAATTGTCACAAGTTTTATATGCAGAGTCACCAAATCCGTTGTCTCTCACAATCGGTGAATCAGGATAGTCAAATGCATGTGTCTCCTTAAGTCTGTAGAATAGTCCACACCATGGGCTTTCACTACTCTCCAAGCTTCTAAGAGAGGCCTTGGTAACTGTAGGTGCTGACAAATTGGAAAGCCTATTCCAGATACTTTAAAAAGTCATCTTTATACTTCCGTTGNTCTAGAACCACTTAGTCCAGTTCTCTAGAGGAACATAATTGATAGAATAAATCTCTATATATAGAGAGAAAGGGGATTTATTAAAATGGCTTACAGGCTGTGGTCCAGCCAGTCCAACAGTGGCTGTCTACCAACAGAAGAACCAAGAATCCAGTAGTTGTTAAGTCTGTGAAGCTGGATGTCTCAGTATAGGCCAGAATCCCGAAGAAGTCAGCTCTAATGCCACTGGAGGGACAGATTTGCCAGTGAGAGTGAGAATAGCAGGCAGAGAGGGCAAGCTTCCTTCTTTCATGTCCTTCATATAGGCTGCCAACAGTAGGTGTGGCCCAGATTGAAGGCGGATCTAAAAGTGGGTCTTCCCATTTCAAATCATTTAATTAAGAAAAATATCCCTCAAAAGGTATATCCAGCCACTTGAATTTCAGTTAACTCTACCACCACCATCCTACTTGCCTATGGGTCAATCTGATTGATGCTTTTTTCCCCCAATTATGGTTCCTTCTTTCTGAGTGACACTAGTTTACGTTAAGTGAACAAAAACCAAATCAGCATGTTGCACTAGTCCCTGAATCTATGTTTTTGTGACCCCTAAGCAGAGATTGTGACCTTCTGTTAGGCGGGATAGGGCCTTGAAAACATTTTCACTTTTCTTCTCCCCTGCATACACTATCATGGGCTTCCAGAATGTCTGCTAACTTTGGGATGTAGTTCTGAAGTCAGATAAAGGTTAGTAAGAGTCTATACAATGGCACGAGCATACCTCTGGAAAGTGAGGCCATGATCAAGTTAACACTGGGCATCTTTGAAGTAAGATAATGCAGTGGCCTCAGCATGGATTATGCTGCCTCCACNGTGGCTCCATATTTATTCCTGGGTCTTTCCACAGTCNCTCCTTCATTGGTAAGATGAAATAAATTTTGCTGAGTATACACTGGACCACCTCCATGGAAAACAGCCCTGAGATCACAGAGAAATTTTATAAAGTATTCCAAGAAATGTCCAGTAAAAGAAAATTTACTGGAATCGGGGAAAAGGTTGGCAAACGCCGTCTGGAGACAACAAACCCAAGCTTCATTTGGCCATCTGTTATCTCTGTCTGAAGCAGCTCAGTGAGGGAGCTCCCTCAGGGCCCCTCCCTTCACAACAGAATCAGAGCTGACATCAAGAGTAATAATAGGGATTCTTTACTAAGCATGAGCCAGGGCCTTTAACAATAGCAGTAACAACAGTTACTGACTAGTTACTGAATGCAACACACTACAGTGGAACCTTCCAGGAATTGTCTGTACATGCAAAAAACAAGCCACAGAGGGTACAGGCATATATGCTCAAAGTCATTTCAATAATCTGTTATCTCCCAAGTCCATCAATTTCTGAGATCCCTCTCTGTTGGCCCTCATCAACACCAGACAGAAAACCCACACCATAGCAAATTCTAACTTTATCCCAGCAGGCAAACACCCCAAGGAAAAAGAATATCAAATAAATAAACCCTTGAGAAAGNAGANGATCAAACGCTTAGGGGGTGGGAATGATGTTTCTGGAAAAGTTCATACGGTTTTAAAAGAAAAGTTTGGGCGTGATCGGTGAATTACTTAGGACTTCGATACCCCAAAGTCTGAAATGCCAGCATACCGAGAAATTTAATTTAGATTTCTTTAACATGCTCTCTCCCGATAAGCGAGCATTCAGTATATAAATGGGATGCAACATGACTGCCAAATTGCAACACAGAATGGAGAAAATTTGTCATTTTGAAATGCTAAGGGAATTCTTACTAACAGCTTTCTCATCTTGTAAAACTATTATTTTTCTGAACCATAATATGATTTATAAGCCTCAGCTGAATTTTATACTTTTGATGGGAATAGTCTCAAAGTAAAAAACACATTTTCTCAGAATATAAAATTCTCTTAGGAGCTGACCAAATGAGGGATAAAGTGAGACAATTTCTACAACTAAGTAGACCAAAGTCTTGGTCTCTGTGAACACATTTGTGTGTGAATATTTCTCTACCTCAGCAATTGTGGCTCATTTGGACTTTTTCTTACGCTGAATAATTTCCAGGGTGACACCAACTACCAAATACTGCAACACTGTCCTAGGTCCAGTGCCCCCCCACCGTGCACCCTTAGGTCCCCTCAGACCTCTGCCACATTAAAGGTCTCTGTATCCAACTCACCAGACGGATCACCTCACACCCTGTATACTCTCATTTTCTCTACAAACTCTGTTTCTCTTCCTTGAATACTAATATTGAAACTATAGCAAAATCCATATTTATTTATTTATTTATTTATTCCTATTTATTCTACCTCTCAAGAAGTTTATATCCAGCATAGGAATAGAGGAAAGAGCAAGCAGTTACACTAGGGGTTAGGAAGTGCTGCGCGTGGAGTATCCCAAGACCTCTGGCTCTCGTAGGAAAGACAGTCAGGGAATCAACTTGAAACAAGGAATGTCTTGGTTGGGTATGAATTGGGTAAC
>LZPO01046512.1:0-10922 GCA_001675575.1 Neotoma lepida
GTGCCTGAGGTGGGACACCTGGCACAGTCTTGGCGCAGGGAGGAGGGTCTTGTCCTGCCTTGGCTGAGAGTGCCAGACTCTGGGGACTCACCACGGGACACCTTGTTTTAGAAGAGGTGGGAATTGGTTTGGGTTGAGGGGGGCAGCTGGCGGGGAGGGAGGAGAGGGGAAGCTGGTGGGGCGGGAGGAGGAAGGAGAGGGGAATCTGAGGTTGGTATGTAAAAGGAGTGNAAGATTTTTTTAATCAAAAAATAAATAAATAAATAAAAAGGAAAAAGACAAACTTTGAGTGTAATCAAAAAGTGGTTAGTTACTTCCATAACATTCATGCTATTGTTGAACAACTGGGTACATTTTAACAGGACAGTTTTTATTTTAGTTTGGAGGGTTCACAGCCTCGTAAAAATTTTGATTACTTTTCTCCTCCAGTAGCACAGTGTGGTGGTTTGAATGAAAATCATCCCAATAGACTCATAGGGAGTACCATTATTGGAGATGTGGTCTTTTGTAGTAGGTATGGCCTTGTTGGAGGAAGTGTGACAAGGGGTGGACTTTGAAATTTCAGAAGCTCAAGCCAGGAAATCAATTGTCAACGTCTTCGGATATTTCCTCTAGCCTCCAGAATAGGGAGGAAATGAATTTCCTTAGCTAAGTCACTCAGTCAGTAGAACTCTGTTTTGGCAGCTAATGTATCTCCAGTAAAGTAATTTGATTTCTTCAGAATCCATTTTAATTTATTTAAAAGAAATATGCTTTTTTCTTTTCTTAATATGCCATCCCTCAAAATTATAATCCTCTTTCTTGAGCATCTAAACACTACAATTAGAAGTTTGCAACATCACCCACAGCCCAACTTTAACTTTGTCTTTCTTTTGCAGTGAACAATACACTTGTTATAGCATGCTTTCACATTTGACTTATATGGTAGCTTGGAAAAAATGAATGTAATTCTTGATTTTCATGCTTGTAATATGAACTTCTGGGGGATTCTCTTTTATCGTGGTATTTTTCTACTTGAAATGCAGTATTATGCAGTCTTCAGAGAAAGAACTAAACAGGGATGTTTTGATAGAACTCTATGTAAAAGATGAAATTAGCATTGTTGTAAACTGGTCATTAGTCAAAAAATAATTTATCAGCACTGTGTAATTCAAAGCAAGGGTACATGAAAGATGGAATTATTCCCTCATCAACTCAAAGGTTTTAAGATAATTAGTAGTATCAGCTTTATTGTGAATATTTTAAATAGAGATTTAAAGTTTGTTTTTATGTCTCAAAAATGTAAGACAATCTTATAAAAATACATTAGAGAAAATCAAATTAGAACTTATTTAAAATGTTAGACTTTGAAAAATACTAGTACAAGAATACCTTAGATATTCTTTTTTCCTCAACATGGCAAAGAATTAGTGTTGTGTTTAAATCGTGCACCTTAAATTGATCTTTAAAGAATTCATTTTGAAACTAGTAGCACTCTTTTTTTCTCATGAAACATAAAGAATAATTGCATGTCAGAACTTTCTGAAGACTTTCTGTATCACTTGCCCATTTGAGAAGTAGGTACAGTACAACACAGAACTGCCACTGAATTACAACTACTAGGCTTTTAATGTCACAGTGCTCATTCTCAGTCCTTAGTGCATGCTTATCTGATAAAAAATTTAATGTAAGCAGTGTTTCAATTTAAGGTACCCAGATGATACCTTCTGAATTTTATGAAAATATTTCACAAGTATTTTTATATAGCTGTAACAAATGGCTGTAACATAATTTTACTTTCTCCTTTGAGATCTGTAACAAAATTTCACCCCGAGCTGATCATTTGATGAGCAATTTGACAATGAAGAATTATTCTCTGTATTTCTCCATGGTCTAGACAACAGAGATGAAAGCACTATCAGAATTTACTTCTGCAGCATGTCCATCCATAAGTAGTAGTTACCACCAACCACTGTGAATCAAAGCATACAAATGTTACCTTTAAACATCTCTATGAATTGAGATCACATCTTTTCACTCAAACAGTACTTTTTCTTACAGTCAGCCATAAAATATTTAGAGACATGTCTTGTGTATTTTAGTAGATGCAGTAAATTGAGATACTTTGATTCTGATTAGAACATTTTGATTTCTTTTTGGAAAGATAAATTATTTATTTTCTAAATAATAAAAAAAATTTTTTTCAAATAAGTTTCAAATGAAATTTCTGGTGGTTTTTAATTTTATGACTTTAAAGTTTCATATGTCATTCCTGAAACAGTTTGTAATTCCATGCTACTGTTAGAATTCAAGAAAGAGTTGTTTAAACGTAAGTAAAGGGACTTCTAGGTCTTGTGTTGTGATTTTAAAATTTTTATCCTTTCCAAGCTGGCAAAATGTAAAATAAGAACACCATTGCTTGTTGTAATTAAAAATTTCCCACCAAATACTCCTTAACACGAAAAATTCAATAACAATTACAGCTGTTCACAAAGGAATTTAGAAATGGTAAAAAGGTTCACTTGAAAACTCTGGTTTTAATCTTCCAGATAGAAACTGTAGTCTTTCATTTCTGTTGTACTGGAGTATAAGGAATCAATGACAGGTACATCTCTCTTTGGAATAACTTTTATAACCTTCTCTCAAAAAAAAAGTCTCTATTCTTGGCATGCCACCCACAGTTCACTGACTTTGAACTAGTCATGTCCAATCCCCAGCCCAATGAGCCTGTTTGAGCTCTCTCTGGTGGAAGAGCCCCTGGAGACTTCTTTGCTGAGATATTTCCAGTTGCTCTTCTCATAATAAAGATGGCTTTTCAGAGTGCAGCTAGGCTACTCATCACATGAAGTTTAGGGCTGAGTTCCTCTCCTTTTTATTTTGAAGGTCATATCAGTTTACTAGTATATATTTTTAAAAGTAAAGAATATTGTCTACAACAGACACTTATATTCCTGTGGTCACATTTTCATACGTGGTCATTATTTTAAAAAATCTTTCATATTTTCACTATTTATGCAGCTGAAGGATTTCCCAGTTAGGGAATAGAAGGATTTATAATTGTGACAGTAATAGAAACACAATGAGCAGACAACGGTGTGCTGGTTCAGTGGATAAACGAGTTAGGGACAAAAGCCTGAATTCAATACTTAGAACTTATGTAGAAATCCAGATGTGGTAGCAAATATTTGTAATTCCAGTAATAATATTGTGAGATTGGATGCAGACACAGGAGGATCACCTTTAAGCCTGTAGTACAGCTAGCCTGGAGTGTTCTGTACTATCTAAAATAAGAGAGACTCTGCCTTAACGAGGTGCAAGGGGAGGACCTACTCCAGAAAGTTGTTCTTTGTCTTCCAATGTGTACTGTGGCAGGTATATACTGTACAAACACACACACACACGTATATGAATACACACATGCACACACATATACACATTATATAACATAATACAACAATAATAAATACAAATAAATACAGTGGGCAATTTCCATAGATTTAATAGTCTAATCTTGAATTGATAGTTAAAACTAAAGTACCTTAAATGAGAGTAATATGAATTTCATTTACTTAAAATTGCAGGGCTCTAGGCTACTTATCTTTTCTTCCTATGAAATTAACATATTAAAAATATGTCATAACTGTATGCTAAACATAATTTNGTAAACTTGTAGTATAAATTAGATCTGAGAAGTATCAGGAGGTCATGGAATCATTTTGTATTAGTGTGGGTGATGAAGAGGAAAATATAAAAATTAAGCTTGTATCATGGTGTCTTAAAGTGAGGTGTATGAGAAGAAACTAACACTTGCTAAGTAATACCAAAATGGTGTGATAGAGGGTTATTTTTCTTCCCATATTGATTAAAAAAAGATAAGAATGAAGAGGAAACTAACTGTGGGGCACAATACTTCAAAGAGTTGGTACAAGACCAGTATCTTGAGACAAGTGCATACCGGGCTTATCTGCATAACAGGAAGCAGGATGCTGTGCAAGCTGATGATGAGCTTAGAACTTTGACCAAGAATTAGATTGTTTGGATCTTAAGCATTTGGCCAAAACTTTAGTCTTCATGAGATGAAGACTATATAGTGCTTGCAACACAGAGAGAGAGCTGCTGTGTTTCAAAGAGACCTAAATGGAAGGATAGGTAAGAGACAGAAGCTGATACCTGGGAGCATGGCAATGTAACAAGAGATGCTGAAAGGTTTTCTGATTATACATGAATGAAATAAAAGCCATTACTAAGTGAGGTTAGTTTGGCTAATATATCTGATGTAGGATTTAAATTTAATTTAATATGTTGTGTGGTGGTATATTATCTATGTCACCCAATATAATTTATCTGAGGATCAGAGGAACAAGGTCTAGCTTTGCAATGTTAGCACACACCTTTAATCCTATCATCTAGCAGGCAGGGCCTGTCTAAATCTCTGTGAGTTCCAGATCACACTAGAAAGAGTCAAGTGTGGAGACACACGCCTTTAATCCCAACATCAACCATAGAATTCTGGAGGTCTATACAGATAGACAGTAAGTGATGTATCTAGGCTGAGAGAGTCAATGGGAGAACAGAACAGAAAGGGATATAGGTGTGGAGATATAGGAAATCAGACACTCTTTTTGGAAGCAGTGGTATTGTTAAGGTGAGGCTGGCAGCTGTTCCTAATTCCTCTGATCTCTATCAGATTTTTCACCCTCTATTTTTATTTAACACGACTGTTTAGAAATTCGTCTTACAATGTTGTCTTAATTGCATTGCTATTTCCATGATAAGACACAATGACAAAGGCAATTTATAGAAGAAAGCATTTATTTACAATTTAAAATCAGAGGAGTAGAGTCCATGACCTGATATCATGGCGGTAAGTATGGTAGCAGGCAGGCAGGCAGATATGCCATTAGAACACTAGCTGAGAGCTCAAATTTTGAGATAAAACTAGGAGGCAAAGACTCAAAATAGCATAAGTCTTTTTGAAAACTCAAAGCCTTACCCTTGTGACATGCCTCCTTCAACAAGATCATGCCTCATAATCCTTCCTGAAGAGTTACACCAACTAGGGACAAAATATTCCGATTCATGAACCTACTATGGTGGTCATTCTCATTCAAAGTACCTACCTGTCTAAGGCAGATCCTTGTTTTCTTTTGTTTTTCTAATGGATTAGAATAATGAAGTATAATAAAGAGAGGAATGTGTGTGGATGAACAATTTTAAGGAGCAGCTCTCCTTGAGCAGTTCAAGTTTGGGAGTTCTGAGTGCAAACATACAGTGAAAAGTTATGTAAAACTATTGGTGAATGTGAGGATAATATTAGAGATATTAATTAAGTAGTTATTATATTATATTATGCAATATACCTGCAACTGAAATCACAAAACCAGAGGAAATATCTGATTCAATAAAACATAAAAGATTAACCTGTTCATCTCTACAAGTTGAGAAACTGGTAAATGTTGAAATTCACAAATAAGAGTTGTGATCAGGGAAATATAAAATGTGATGCTCAGAAACCCAGTGAACTGAACCATGTGTTTTTAATATGCTGGCATGAACATGAGCTATTGTACATAGTTTCTTCTAAAGAACATCATATGTCTATATATGTCCATATCTCCAGATAGACAGGTAGATAGATATATATTACCAGAAAACTATGATCCAGACTTCATGAGACATTACACAAAATGTCTAACAAATACTGTTTAAATTTTTCAAGGTTGACAATGTCAGAGAAAGACTAAGAAACTGTCACAATAAGGAAAGCTTTAGGAGAGATGATGGACACAAGTAAAGTCAATTTGTGAATGAGATGGTGGGTAGGGAAAACCCTTGGGTAGAGATTAAGGAAGTCTGGATTGAGAATGCACTTCAGTTAGTAACAACCTGGCAATTTCCACTCACTCACTGTACAAATATAACATAGAGAGACTATATTAATAACACAATGGACTAGTTAGTGTTGTGTAGTGCCTTCATAATTTTCTTAAAANCTAGTGCTATTCAAAAATAAACATTTTGTTAAGAATGTACTAAAAAGCCTTATAGTACCTTCAAATATTATAATGCTTCTGCATATTTATGCTGAAGATTTTTTATGAGTATGAGACAAAAAGCTATTATGTACTTTGCTTATTCTTCCATATAATTCTATTTTCTCTGTCAATCTGACAAGGCATGAAGCAAGCCATATTAATATATATAGAAATACAAGTACATTTTATAGTCAGATGAAATGAAATAGACTGCAGTTTAAAAAATCTGTAACTTGAAAATCAACATTTTATGGGTTTCTTGAACTACAAAGTCATCTCAGTTAATGGGTGACTCTGATCATTGCTATCTCCATGCACGGGGCACAAGTTAGGGAACTTTTATTATAAAAAGGTCACTGAACACTGAATACAATTGAAGGTAGGACTAAAGGCAAGGAAGTGCATTTTATTATATTTTTATAAAATATTAGTCTCTGTCATGTGTAGTCATTCTGTTTAATGCAGCTGATTATTTTTCATAATATAAGAGCATGGGCAACTGATCCTAGCCTACAGTAAACAAAAAAGTTTATAATGAAATTTGATAGCTATCCAGAAGGCGCTAAACAATGTCTTTAATTGTGGCTCGTAAATATGCCTTTTTTTCTCTTTCTATTCACATTCTTTTTTCATATATGCTTAATTGGCTTCTAAATCTGTTAACCAATGTGTGGTATTTTGATAATTTCCAGAGAATAGAATCAGACTGAGTGTCCACCAACAGATGAATGAATCAAGTGTGATATGTGAACACATGTAAGTACAATGGAACACTATAGCTTTAAATTTTAAAAGAGTTTATACCCGGGGTATATAGGAGACCTACTTCTAGCTTTTGTATGAACCTTCACACTCTTTTCCATAAGATCTGCACCAGTATTGGGGCCCACACAGGCCCCCTGTTAAGGCCTTACTCAAGGTCAGAAAGTCTGAACTTACTTTGCCCAGCAGGGCTGCATAATAGGATGATTTGGTCAAAGGCATGATTATCAGGTGTTTTGAAGGGTCTACTCTTGTTGGTACTTGATACATCGACCTTGAATAGGGAAGGTCTTTTGTCCCTCTCCTTGTTATTGTATAAAAAGCCCATTATGAATAAACTCGAGGCAACTGGGTATTGACCCAGGGCCCTCCCAAAGCTATCCTGTGTCTCTGTCTTTTACTTTGTCTACATCTATATTTCTTCTTGTTATTTCTCAGTTCCTCACTTCTCCATTCAAGAACCCTTCAGAACCACTCAGAGCTGGTTCCCAACACAACAGTCTATAGTCTTACCAACAATGAGTAAATGTTCACCTTTCCACAGACTCTCCAGTATTTTCTGTCATTTGATTTTTTTTTTAAATAATAGCCATTATTACTGGTGAGGAATAAAATCTCAAAGTAGTTTTAATTCTCATTTCCCTAGTGGCTAAGGATGTTGAAAACATTTTAAGATTTTTATTAACCTTTGGTATTTCTCATTTTTAGAAGTCTCTGTTCAGTTATAGAGCCTGCTATTTTTGTTATTGATGATGACATTTTAGGTCTTTGTATATTCCAGATATCAATTCTCTGTCCTATTTAATTGTGACAAATATTTCTTCCATTTTGTAGTTTTCTTCTTCATGTGACTGTGTTTTATTTTTTTTTGTTTTTTGTTTGTTTGTTTGTTTGTTTTTTTGCTATACTGATATATTTTTTGGGTTCTCATTTTGAAAACTAATGGCATTATTTCCTGAGAGGCTGGCATCCAATTGAGAAAAATCTTTCTCTATGTCTACATCTCATACTGTACTATCTATTCCTCATTTTCTTTATTTAAAAATTAAATTGATTTTCCATACATTATATTTCCCCTAACCCATCCAAATGCTCCCCAAGATTCTACCCATTTCCCCAACCACCCTCATTCATTCCTTTTGCTCTCTCATTAGAATACAAACATCCCCCCAATAACAAATGATTAAATAAAGATAAATTAAAAACAATAAACTAGAAAAAGACCAACAAAATGAGCAAATAGAAAAAAAAGCAAAAGAAAAGCAGAAAAATACATACAAATGCTGAGACACATATTTGCACACATGGAAAACTCATTAAAAATGGAAGTAATACTATATAAGAAAATGATTTGTAAGGATAAAACAAGACAAAACAAAATCCCAGACAAAACAATGTAAGACAAAGAAAAAAAAAAAAAGGTCCAAAACAAACATTGATCCCACTGAGCTTGTTTTCTGTTTGTCATATACTGTTGGGCATGGGGACTACTCTGAAGTGTGGTTTGAATACCCAGTGAGACCCCTTTGGAGGAAAATAACTTTTCTTTGGGAATAGCTTTCAATTGTAAATAGTTTCTGCTTCAGGGAGTGGAGCTTGCTTGTGTCTACTACCCCTCTCAGCTCTGGAACTATATCTGATTTAAACCAATGAAGGTCCTGTACATGCTGCCATGATTTGAGTTCATTTCTGTGTCACCCCTGTTGTGTCTAGAAGGCTTATTTTCCTTAGTGTTTTCTATCTTCACTGGCTCTTGTAATCTTTCTACCTCCTGTTCTAAAGTGTCCTTGGAGCCCTGAAGGGAGAGATTTGATAGAGACATGTCGTTTAGGGCTGAGTGTTCCAAAGTCTCTTGCTGTCTGCACATTCCCCAGTTTCTGGGATTGTATTTGTTCCCATTAACTGCTGAAGGAAGCTTCTCTGATGATGGCTAAGCAGATATGCATCTGTGAGTATAGCAGAATGTCATTTTACTGCTACATTCCTTTAGAAGAATAGTAGAATTTGATTTTCCCCTAGCTCAATGACGTATCTAGTCTCAGGTTCTTGGCAATGACCAGTGATAAGGATGGGGTCGATCTCATGGAGTGAGTCTTAATTCCAGAAGAGTAGTAGTTAATTATTCCCACAATTTTTGTGTTAGTATTGCTCCAGCAAAATTTGCTAAGAGGACACCATTGTACATCACAGGGTTACTATTTACCTTTCTCTTCTGGTAGTGTGCTAAGTACCTTCTAGTACCATGAACAATAGTGATTCTTGCTCAAACATNTTAATTGATGCTCTATTCATGATAGCCTGAAATCAGAAACAGCCTAGATGTCCATCAACAAATGAATGCATGGACAAAGAAAATGTGGTACACTTATACAGTAGAATATTAAAGAATAAACAATACAGAAAAAAAAACACAAAATCATGAAATTCCTAGGTAAAAGGTTGAAGATAGAAAAAATTATGCTGAGTGAGATAAGCCAGACCCAATAAGACAAATATGGTATGTGTGCATTCACTTATATGTGGATATTAGCTGTTATGTCTTTGATATGCAGGCTTCAATCCCTATAACAACAGACATTATGTATAGAGAAATAGATTTGGAGGAATCACCCTAGCTAGGGGAAATTGAACAGATATTTATGGATGGAAGGGGAGATAGTGCTTTATTGGGAGGATCAAATGGGGAGGGGAAGGATGAGGGGACCAGAGAGATCTAAAACTAGTGGTCTTTTGAGAAGTCATATGGAAACCTAATACAGTACAATCATCTCAAAATATATACACACATGAAAGAAATCCAAATTTAAATCACCAAATAATTGGGAGACAAAACCCAACTAGCCATCTCTTGCCTTTACATAAAACCATCAGTTCTGGTACTGGGTTACCAACTAATTGAGATTTTGGCCCAAGAAGCCCCATGAAAAGCTGCAAACAACCCAGGATATTGCACATTTTTTCTTCTGTAACTTTCAGGATTTCAGATTTTATCTGGAAGACATTGATCCATTGGGAGTTAATTATTTTGCATCATGCAAGGGCAGGATGTAGTTTAATTCTTCTACCCATGAATATCTAGCATTTTTACAGTACCATTTACAGCAGAGGCTCTATTTTTCTCCAACGTGCATCTGGAAAGCCAATTTTGGACTTCATTGTTGTCAGTAATATGGTTTTATTTTTTCAAAATCCTGATGTTAAAATAACATTTTCTTGATTAAAATGATATATATTGAGGTCAGATAATTTTTTTAAACTTTCTTAGGAATTATGCTGTTAACTACTTTACAGTCTATTTAGATTTAATGCTGCACTACTACATGTGAAGCTTCAAATACAAATTAAAATAATATAAAATGATTGTAATTCCATTAGTTTTCGAAACCATGTGCTTTTCTTGTCACGTATTTTATCTGTACATACATCTAATGTTCTTACCTAATTTTATATAGTCAGTTGTCTTTGAAATATATTAAAAACAGAAGCCAAATAAAGTTCACATTTATCTATCTTTAGTCATGTTTATTTCACCTGTATATCTTGAATCCTGAATTTCTCTCTGGCAATATATCTATTTNGTATGAAGCACATCCATAGCAGGTTTTGTAGTGTTATATTCAGACAACTAATTGTTTTAAATTCTGATTATTTAACAACAGCTACATTTCCTTAGTATTTACATTTCCTTATTATTTTTAAGTCTGCTGGAAGTTTTAACATTGATATATCTGGTTTATTCTCCTTTGTCTGTTATGTTTATTTGAGATTTTCAGAAACTTTACAAAGGTTTTTCTTGTTGTTCATTTGTTTTTTTAACACTATTTAAGATGTTTTACATATCCCTTTACTTACCTATCTATGTACACTAGACAGACCACCCAAAATACAGCTATCCTAAGGAATAGGCCTAATATATTACTCTTGTGCCAATAATACTGTATAGTATCTAAAAGCTTCCTACTTATTTTTCAACTCTTTGTGTTTATATCTTCTAGAAACAACATCAAAACAGAGCTATATGCAGAAAGAGTGAAATATAAGCTAAAAAACAATAACAACAGCAGCAAAAATGGACATTGTTGTCATGCTGACAGTAAAGTCATGGTAATAGTGGCACAGTTACTTTAATCATTTTGGAAATATGTG
>LZPO01046513.1:0-10914 GCA_001675575.1 Neotoma lepida
AAAAAAAAAAAGATTAGATTAAAATAATAAAATAATCAGACAGCAGGCTGAGTAATTATTCCAATAAGTGGACAATGATCTAAAGATAAAAAGCCCACACTATGTTTCCTTTATGTCTTTGTTTCTTTTTTCCTTGACTTTGTGGGCTATGGTGGCTTCACTTGCATTTGGTGATTGTATTTCTTCCTTGGATAAATGATAACACATAGAAGCAAAGCCCTCAGCAAGTGAAGGTAAGCACAGATAACATACATTGTTCAATGCTAAATGTAGTTTCAGGGTAGATTATACTGGAGACCTGCTTGCATTGTTCATTTCATCACCATCCGCACAAATAAGGCTTAGAATTAGATTAAATGATGAAGCAGAGTCCCAGGATTTAATGGCTCGCAAACACAAGGGGTCAGCATTTCAACACAAATGATATTGAACCACCTGGCTTAATCAGTTTGGAAGTTTGAGAAGGAGAGGGAGATGAAATTCAATTTGTGTTTTCAAATTTCTGTCTTCTCCAGTTTAGAATTTGGACACCTCCCATTTAGGTTTAATAAGTCTGCAGACACTGTGGGAGGTGGTTCCTAGCAGCACCAGTGGGCCTTCCAGTCTCACCTGCCCTGACAGTTTCAGAAAGCTTCAGCAATCTCCCTCAAAGAGCCTCTTCACCCAGAGTCTTTAGTCTTAACTTGGTGACCAAACGTACTGGATGATTTCCAGGGCTGTACCATTTTATTGATGAAAGTCTACAAAGAAAATGAGCTTTGGAGCTAGTGATTATACATGTTGGTTCTGGGAATTTCAGCCTTAGATGGTTCCATTGTAATCTGCCCTATCTTTGAGATTCCCTTTCAGTTTCCATTCCTTACTCTAAGAAAGCATATGCTTCACTATTTCTTATGATAAATTATATTTTCCCATCAATAGAAAAATACATACAATATAATTCACTCCTATCAGTGACAAACGAATAGACTTGTGTAAAACCACTGTAGTTAGGGTTAAGGTCCATCACCCTAAAATGTTACTTTGTGTGAAACTAACCTCCCCACAGTCTTCAGTATGTAAAGGATATTATAGAGTATGTATCTGATTTCCTCCACTTAGCATAATGAGTTTGAGAGTCATCTGTGTTGTTTCATATTCAGTTGTTACTTTAATTGCTGGATATATGATAGTCTGTTTGTCCAAGTCTCCAATTGAATGATACTCAGGTAATATCTAGATTTTGGATATTAATAAATATACTAATATATCAATACTTGTACCAATATAACATACATTAATGAAGCTAATGTGAACATCCACATGTAGGCTTTTCTTTGAGAACTTGTCTTCATTTCTCCTGAGAAAATATCTAGGTGAAATAACCACGTCCTGAGAAACCTGGATTTGCCATGACTTCATCCTTCTCTTCAAAAGCCTTTGACTCTCAGAGATTGAATACATGCATAGGATCTAGATTTCTGCCCTCTGAGAATATTCATTTAAATAATTTTAAGACAGAAGAGGTTTAGCATGAGAGTCAGACCTTCTCTAATAAGTCACCAAAGTGAGGGAAGAGAAAGGAAACATTTGCTCCAGGCTATTTAATTAACCAGCCACAACTAAATGTGTGGTGTTTTGATATGGCATGACATTATTTTTCATGACTTTTAATTTAAATTTCCTAGAATTTGAAATTTAATGATATTAACTCAATGATACAAATAATGAGCTGAACTGACAATATGTGATTGTCCACTTTTTTTCTGCCTATTGAAATCCAGAAATCCTGCTCCCTAATTTTTTCCCCACCTACCATCCACTCTACTAGTTGTGCCAGGAATTTTGTTACCATTCAAGATGTTCAAGGCTAAGAAACTACTGTCACAGAATAATACTATTCAATAGATATCTAAGAAAAAGAATTACTGAATAAATATGTGCACATGAATCATAATAATCTGAAATCTGTATAGATCTCAAATTATACAGCCACAGATACCTTTCTTTCTGGTGATGATGTGAGCAAAGTTATTTTCTTTGCCCTTGGGAGTTTGCAACTTAGCAGGAAACTAGAACACATGTGTGTCCCATGTCATGCTAGTGTTATGGGGCTGTGTAGCAGGTGGGCTCTCTCAGACTAGAATAGGCTCCATGAAACCTGCAGAGGCTGGTTGGCTTGTGAGGGAAATAAAAAAGCAGAAAATCAATGAGTAGATAGTAAGGGGTATCATCGAAGGCAGAGGGAGCAGGATGTGTAAGCTAGGGAGGAGTGTGATGTGTTAAAACAAACATCTGGAAAATTGTAGAAGGCCTGTAGCGGGGTGAAGGAGATTGTGTGGAAATAAAGCTCCAATGGAAGCAGAGGCCAGGATTTTGGGCTTAATTCCAATGACAATTGGAGACAATTTTAAACTTTTAAACAGGAAATGGCATCATTATTTTGTCTTTGAAAACCAGACTTTGGCTCCTGTGGCAGACTCCATTGCTGTGAAATTCAACACATCCAAATTTAGTTACTTACAATAAACACTGTCTTGCAGTTTCTGAGGGACAAGAGTCCACACACAGCTAAGATGGTATCACTGGCTTGGCACTCTCAAGGCTGCAACTGAGATTCTACCCAGATCTGCCATCACCTCTGATGAATGACTCAGGAAGGTCCCTTATCCACATCCACTCAATGCTGTTTGCAGCATCCACGTTTTGTGGAATATTGGATGGAGAGCTTCGGGTTCTTGATGGCTGCTGTGTGAGGCTTCACTCAATTTATTTTCTGTCTCCCAAACAGCTGACAAAATGGCACCTGACTTTCCTCAGAACAAGCATACGAGGAGTGATAGACTGAGATGAAAACCACAAACTGTTTTTGGTAGCTTATCTTGGAAGTTTTGCTGTATTCTATAAAGAGAAAATGGGCCAGAGGCATCAGAAGTTAGGGACCTTTGAGAAGTTGCCACCATGGAGGCTATTAATATTCAGCAAAGAAAAAATGGAGTTTGAGCTTGGGTGCTGACAATAAAAATAGAAATAAATGCTAACAATATTCCTTTTTTAATGTAGGAGAGCTATGCAGAAGAGTAGAATTAGTAAAGCATGATGGTTGGATATGGGAGATAAAAGAATGAGGGGTTTTCAGGAAGAGTCCAGATTGTGAGATCCTGAGTAGATGGCAAGCCTATGCATTTGAGGTATAGACATTGAGCACATGTCTATAATGTCAGTGCTTTATTGGTAGAGGTAAGGGAATCAGGAGTTCAAGGTCGGCCTTAGCAACACAGGAAATTTGAAGCTAGCCTATGCTAGAAAATGGTGAGGGATATTGTTGGAACAGAGTCCAAGAATAGAGTCAAACAAGGGGAATTCTGAATGCTTATGAGAAAGCAAGACAAGAGTCTTGTGACCTCAAAAAAGTGAAATTGTTCTTGGAATGTGCTTATGTGCCCCTCCTAGGTGTAGTGGATAGGAGTGAGTTTACTTTAGATTATTCATTACAACTGACTATTGCTATTTGTTTATATGCCTCTATAGAAAAACATGTTTTTGACACATGCAGCTTGTCCCTGTGGTTGCATACAGCTTGAACTTATGAAAATTTTTCTCAGGTGATCTTTCTTAACCATTGGAGTATAAATTGTCTGGTGCTCTGAATAAAGTTGGCTATTGATGAGACTTTAGTCTGCCTCGTTTATTGACTCCATTCTCCCAGGTGCCATCACCTCTAGAGTGGTAAACAAGTGGTGCCTGAATCAGGGGCCTGAAGTCAACTATGAGATAAGAGAGTGGGGGCCTCACAGAAGGAAGTGAGTGAGAAACCAGAGAAGGCTTTGCTTTATGATGAGCGTGTGCATCATTTTTTAAAGAAAGTAGGAGCACATATATCAGAATTACAACTGTTAGATAGATTGCAAATTGTTTTTTATTATAATCCCTGTTTTTTGAAGAGGGAACTTTAGATGAAGAAGTATAGGATAGAGTCCAAAAGAATATTGAAAACACATATAAACAAGAGGAAAAAATCCCTGTTCCATGTTGGGTCACTTGTGAATTAATTCAAACTGTTTCCAAAATGCTTAAGGAAGATAAGGAACATATTAATCACACGAGGGATATGCCTAATTCCTTACAGGAATATAAACTGGATGATCTAATCTTAAAATTGATAGAAAAGGAGATTTTTCCCACTCAGGCAAAGTTGAAAGTAAAAGTAATGCCACCAGTAACTATGCCAGTGACAGTTCCCCCCAGTTCCTTTACTGGAGTCTCCTTTAGTTATATATCCTCCATTGCCTGAAGATGACCCTGAAGTATTGGGGTGAGGAATTTGATAGTGAATGTAATTTTGAATCCTCTCCACTTTTTGATGAGGACCTAAGAGAATCTATGAAAAAGCTAACTTTACAACCTAGGCAAGCTAGCACATGGCAGGGAAAAGAAATTCATTTAGACTTAACTATGTACTCACCAGTCTATTTAAAACTCGAGAAAGAGTGGTGGCATTGGACAGTCCTCACTTATTATCTAAAGAGGCAAAGGAAGAACTACAGCTATTTAAATTCAGACTAAAATTGGCATTTGTGTATCATGTGGCTCCACTGCCTTTAAACTTACTTATTTTCCCCACTAAATTGTCTCCTACAGGTATTATATCACAAAAATATAAACTTTTGGAATGGATTTATCTACACCATAAAGACAATAGAATACTAAATGCTTACCTTATTCTTCTTGTTCAATTAGTAAATCAGGGGAGGCCCTGATATCAGCAGTTACATGGATTTGATTCTTGCTATACTATATTACCCTTAATGAAAAATCAGTTTTTAAGAGCATTACAGAACTCTATGGATTTTCAAATTTCATTCAAAGATTATCATGGACGGATAGGAAACTTCTATCCATTTGATAAACTATGCGATTTTCTTATACAAACTAAATTTGTGATTACAAAAATTGTCCAACCTTCTCCCATTCCACAGGCAGATACTTATTGAGGGTATAGGAGTGATTCATGCTCCATATATTCATCAATCTATTATTATTTCTCTATACTCAGCACAACAGGTAGAACTGGCTGTTTCGATTCATCTGTCATGGTCAATTCATAAATCTTTAAATATAATTTCAGATTCTGTTTATGTTGTAGGATTATTTCTAGCAATAGACTCATACTCAGGCACACTCTAACCTCCTTGGTTTTATTGCAGAAGGAAATAAGCAGCTGATGCATTAACCTGCCCTATTTTTACTTCTCCAGAAGAAAGTTAGTTAGGGTATGCATCTGTCATTGCAGATGGATCTACTCAAACATATGGATTCCTCTTCGGCTCCTCCAGCCCTGGCCATCAAGAATAACAATGAAGGTGAGGAGACAGTGAAAATCACCAGGAAGACAGCAAATTTCTAGCTAAAAGGCAAAAGGAGATATTGACTATATCATCAGAAGTCAAGTCTGCCCATCTGGGGCCAAGTTAAGGTCCTGGGTGCCAAGGGAGAAGTTATTCTATGAAACATACAGAGCTCTATGTCACCCAAGAGTCTCTTACTGGTGATGTTAGCTGCTTTGACCTGTGCATCTGTGGTGAAGGCCTCTGAGCATGCATATTGGTCTTACATTCCTCATCCTCCTTCACTTCAACTTATAAATTGAATGGATCCAGCTCCTGTTATTTTCACTAATGACTGTGTATATGACTAGATCTTGGGACTGTAATAGACTCATTTATTCATCTGACAAAGAGACTGTGGTTAACTTTTCCTTGGGATTTGTAACACTTTCCATTTGCATAGACATCATAATGTGTATTCCTATTAAAGGCAAATATGAACTTATATTCCACAAGATGCTAGAACTACTAATCTTATGGGTCTCTTTCATACTGTTCTCTAGATTTTTTAAAAATCAATATAATAATGTAACTACTAGTATTGGACATAGTTTGGATCTCTGTTCTTGATAGCAGCACGGTGCTTTTACTGTTTTAATAGAATTTGTTTGCTTATTGGATACTTATGCATCAAATGACAATTAGATTTATTTATAACATCTCAAATCAAAACCAGTTTGGATATACTGCTCTCAAAAAATAAAAAGGGGAAGATGTCCACATTTTTATTCTCCTTTCTCCCAGGTTCCACTGCCTTTGGAGCAGTAAACAATATATCACTTATCATGATATGGTGCCAGTATATAGAGATAAAATATACAATTTTAGGCATATTAGGGATCAGGTGCCTATAAGGCAATTAACTTTAATATAAGGTAGATGATCCAACTCCAAGACTTGGAACTCATGAAAAAATTGTGGGTCAGGTGATTTTGGTATTTGTCACCCAATATAGGGTTGGTAATTAAATGCTTTCTTAGGTCTGGTACCCAGGAGGCACAGATTTCCTAAATAACAAAGGGTCTTTGGCAATGAGGTGTATGTATATCTTCTTTCTTACCTACTTATTGGCTTCTGGATTCATTTAATCTACAACAACACTTCATAATGACCACATTCTAACATAGCACCCCACAGTGTCTATAGGCTGGTACTTCAGGTAGTTTAATCTTTATTGGAATCATAATACCTAGGTTACCCAATAAGTGAGGAGCCAGTGGATTTATTCCCATAATCCCATGATGCCATCTCCTTGGACATAAAGTGAGTTTGTTAATCTGAAGAAATATTATTCAGAATCCCATAATCCTAAGGCAAGTACTCCTGGGTGTCTGGATAGTGAGTGTTTCTGACCCATTGTAGCTGGAAGCTTCTCCAGACAACTCTCTCCCACTCATGGTCCCACAGTTGCTGCTCTCTCACATCTTGATTCTGCTGGCAGTGGCTCGCAGTTTCTGCCTCACTCCACCCTTCTTCATCTCCACCCTCAGTTTGAATGTACCGTTTAACCTTATTCTGCCTTGCCATTGTCCAAACAGCTTTATTTATCAACCCATGAGAGCAACATATATTTACAGCGTACAGAAAGACAACCCACAGCACTTCCTTTTTTCTTTCCAATCAAAAAAGGAAGGCTTTAACTTTAACATAGCAAAATTATATATAATAGCACAGTTATCAAGCAAGAATTACAGTATCAGTATCTACTCTATTTGTATTTGGTAAAATTAAAGAAAATATTCTATCATCTATCCTATATTTGTGAGTTTAAAGTTTTATATCTAATTTACCTTTTATTGTAACCAAGGAAAACTGTAATTATAACTATCTAGTCTTCAACTCCATCAAAGACCACAGAAGGATATAATATTACCTAAATAAACAGGAAGTACATTGTAAGCAACTTCCAAAATTCTAGAAATGACAGAGACATCTGGCCACCTGGACAGTCACCCAAAATTCCTCTGTAACATTGGAGCATCCATCTTCAGCCTATAGGTCTAGAGCCTCTGGCACAGTTTTTGGTGAAGCAGGAAATTTGGAGGACCATTTCTTCTATTTTGGCAACATTCACCAGTCACTTTTCTGTGTCCTGCAGAATGTCTTGCAGTTTCTTCTGTGAAGCAGGACCTGAAGGACCAACTCGCTCTGTTTTGGCAAAGTTCAGTGGTCATTTTCCTATGGGTTCTGCATATCCAATTTATACAACACACTGTCAAGCAGTCTAGGCAAGAGCAGTTTCTTGCCCAAATTGCTAGCCTTTTCCATATCAAGTTTCTTCGATGCCCATCAGCCTCTTTGAAGTAATTGGTGCTGCCTGGAGCAGACAAGTCTTACTGTCCAGAAAAGTCTAAGTTATTAAAACATTTTAAATGACATATTCTGTAGGTCTTTGAGGTATTTGAAGATCATTGAAATATATCTCTAGATATCTAGAAAACCTAATTTATATGACTATAAGTTTGACTATTATAGATGACTATTAATTTGTATTTTTTAAGTAAGCAATACATTTTTAAATGAGCTGCATAAACATAATACCTTACCTTAAACAACAATATAA
Source organism: Neotoma lepida (assembly GCA_001675575.1). NCBI lineage: Eukaryota > Metazoa > Chordata > Mammalia > Rodentia > Cricetidae > Neotoma > Neotoma lepida. Next base: position 7,930 of record LZPO01046513.1, read on the forward strand.
ATATATACACAGTATAACAAAATTAATTTTAAATTTGTATCAATAAACTGAAATCCATACCAATATAAAATATTTTGAGATTAACTGTTATTTTTGGGTTAAAGTAGATTCAATAATCTACCCTTTTTTCCTATCATTTCTATATCACAACAGATAGACAAACTTATAGCCAGGAAACAATCATTCCTTTAATCTAATTACTACAATTTTCAGAATAGAAGCAGAATAATTTGCATCCAAATGATATAAGGGAGATAGTAGTATATCCAGTCTTAGCATCTTTATTTCTGACAGAGTTACTGTAGGTGAGGAACTTCCTCTTTTTGTGTCACTGACTTCTCTACAAAAAGGATCTGGTATGGTCAAATTTACCTGACATTTATATGCTGAGTTACCTGTATGACCAGATGTTAAGTGTCTTTTCTGCAGTATACACTATGTGGCAGTTTTCACAGGTCAAGTGTCTGTCTTAACTCCAGACCTGATTCCAGTCTTTTAGTCCAAATGATCCAACTTCAAATGAACTATTATTCATTACTTGTTGCTCAGGAGTTTCATGCACATCCTTCCTTTATACAAAGTAAATGACCAGAGGTATTTACTATTTGAAACTGGTACCCTTATAAATCAGTAAAGTATAACAGAAATTTACTTTTAGTTTGTGTCAGAACACCAAACTGTCCCATGATTGAATCTGGCCTGCATCTGTTCCTCCTTTAATCCTGAGCAGATAGGGCCATTTTAACATGCTAACATCTCTGGGCTGTTGAATATTTTCCTTTAGACTGTTGTTTCATGAGTCTCTTTTGGCATTTCTATTTCATTTAGTATGAGCCAGCTTCCCTCTGACTTCAACCATGTTTTAAAGAGTTATCCCAGGAATACAGTATGACCAACTTCAAAGCCCCACCAGGAAGATACCTAAAAGGAAACCAGAAGCAAAAGGAAAAAAGAATCCCCAGAGAAGACCAATAAAGGTGATTTAAGGAAACCAGTGCAAAGCACCAAGAATGTCTGTTATGCAACCACAAGGCAGGAACAAGCAATTAAATTGAGCCAATAAATATATTAAGTGGATTTGGCTTCATAAGAGTCAACCATGTCCTTAAAAAGATGGGTTGATGGTACCAGGAGCTATATTTAAAATAAAAAGTGAAAAGAGAGAAAGAAAGAAAAAAGAGAAGCAGGAAGATGGATGGAAACTACTAGTTAAAGGGCAGGGTGCTGTCGGGGAGACAAGGTGTTTTGCTGACTGATTGGTTTTTAAGTTTAGAGAGATGTGAAAATGGTTAAATGATTGTGTGAGAAGGTAGTAGAGAAAGGAGGGGAGAGTCTTCACTTCACTCCTTGGGAGTGCCTTGATCCAGTATATATTTCTAAGGAAAAGTAGAATCTAAGTCTAGATGAAGAATAATTTCCACATTTAAACACAGAGGAGCACAAAAGAATCACTGAAGGCTTTGAGGGGGAAAGTTGTAATTAAATTTGATGGATCATTTTCCCCCTAATAAAAATAAGATCATTTACTATGAGTTATGGATTGGGGAAAGTAGGAAGTTTGGGGATGGACAATGTTTAAAAGAAACTACAGATGATACACAGCAGATTAGCAGCTGACATCGAGGACAGAGAAAGGGGTAAAGCTAGATAGCATGAAACCAGGAAGGTGTAGGGTTCAGAGAATGAAAAATATTCATCTGGAACATGGACCCTCTTTTAGCCCTAAAGTATGTGACAAACTGAAAAAAGTCAACTTGGACTAGTGTGGGGAACCTGCCCCCACCTTTTTTCCCCAGAATACTCTTGAGGAGAGAGGGATAAGAGATTCAGATAGAAGGATAAAGGGGAGAGAAAAAGATAGAAACAAAGAATAGTCCTTGGGAGTGCACCGGCCCAGGACTTCATTCAAAAAGGCTTTTTATAACAATGCCAAGGGGAGGGGCAAAAGACCTCCCCTTGCTAGAGACAACCAAGTGTAGACCCTTCCAAACACCTGGTACCCAGGCCTGTGGTCCAATCATCCTCTTATGCAGTTGTGCTGGGTAAAGCAAGCTCAGATTTCACTAGGAAACCTCTGTGGGCTCCCACAGACTAGGAAGGGCTGTAGGGAAGTGGCCATAGGGAAGTTAGCTTTAGTTATCAGCAGAAAAGGTAAGTTTGAAATGGTGTTAAGATCCTGGGGAATAAAACCGGGAGTTAGGGAGCAAGAACAGAATAAGGATTAGGTTTGGGACAAGAAAACATGGAACATTAAATAAAAAGAAAATTTGATAAGATCTTTTTTTAAATAGTCATTACCATCTCTTTTCTAAGCCAATGAGGACATGATCACCCTTCTAATCACTAGTGTAAAGAATTCTTTACTTAAGNNNGNCCAGTTGGGACAATTTGTGAGCTAAATTAAAATAAATCTTAGCAGGGACTATGGAGATGGCTCAGTGGGTAAGAGCTCTTGCAGGGCAAGTGTGGCGATGTGCATGTGAATACCCAGCACCAATGTCGAAGACTGGGGGCAGAGACAGGCTAATCTCTCGGCCTTGAGAGCTGGCAAAATGGTGAGTCCTATGTCAGTGAGTCCATCTTAGGGAGTCAGGGTAGAAAGTGATAGAGTAGGGTATGGATTCCTCATGTGGGACACACCAGCTTATACAAGTATGAATACACATACATTACACCAAATATACACACACATAGTAAATAAACAAATAAATGAATAAATAATAACAGAAATTAAATTTGATTATTTCTGATCTAAACTGAAATATTGCTTTTAAGGACACATTCTTACTTAGACAATGAAAATTTACTGTTTTGCTATCATTTTAATTATGTATTATTAGCATGCCTTTTAAAAAAACTCAGTTTGACATGCTTGAATGTCCTGTTTTAATTTTTTAAAGAGCTACTTTTTGTCTTTGGATGGGACATATGTAGCCATTCAAAACTTGACTACAAACTTTTTTCGTTTAACACTTCTTTTTTTTT
>LZPO01046516.1:0-10885 GCA_001675575.1 Neotoma lepida
ACAACATATCATCACAACTGAGAATTTATTTTCATTTGGGTAATGGTAAACAAGGATGTGGGCAATGTAAACCCTATTTTCCCTCCCTTGGCTACATAAACTAAATGATTTAACAGCCCCAGCCACTTTTCTCTTTTTTTGTTTTTCATGAATTTTCTAGACTAGCAATCAGAGTAGTGGTTTTTACATCACGTCTTCATACATAGTGTCATTGTACACTGTACCCGCCCTATAAATAACTTGCTACCTGTTACTAACAAATATTTACCTTTTCCTCAAGTTTGCCAAGCTTAAGACCTCTGTTGGACGTCTACTACTTGCCCCTTACCAACATGCGGATAGCCAGGACCTTTTGCTTCACCAACAATGGACAAGCATTATACCTTGTTTCACCTACAGAAATCCAGAGACTCACCTACAGTCAAGAGACATGTGAAAATCTTCAGGTGAGCAACACAAGTATTAGAATTTCTATAGAACTTAAGGACTCTCTGAGGGCCCTCATACTGTCTGTGTCCCCTTTTCTCATGGGATACACATATGAGCCAGTGTGGGAAAACACAGAACCTTTTTGTTTGGTTTATGTTTGATCACATTATTTTACTATCTGGGTTGCATGGCGTAGTTTTCATGTAGGCATGTAATATACTTGGGGCATACCCCCACACCCTTTGCCTTTCCTTTTGTCTGCCTGCCGGGGACAATTAGTCATGATTGTACCTGACATGGTATTTCTTTTACTCTCATGTCATCTATACATATACGATTTTACAGATCAATATAAAATCTAGAACCTACAAATGAGAAAAAAGACATGTAATGTTTGTCTAAGACTTACTTAGTTTGTTTACTACAACTGTCACAATACATCATCGAGCTACATTTTAGCCCCCAAACTATAAAGCTTCTAAAAGGAAATGAAAGGGGAAAAAGTTCTTTGTTACCTTGGGTTAGGCAATGTTTTCTTAGCTGCAGGCCCAAAGCATCTTTCTGTTCTAAAAACACATATTGATAACTTCAAAGTGTAAACTTCTGATCTTCTAAACAGAGAATCACATAAGAAATTAAGACAAGCCATAGCTACATTAAAATGTTAGTACAGCCATTTTCCAATCAAACTTTGTATTAAAGTATATAAAGGATGCCTTCCTTTCTGTCCGCTTCCCTTTATCTCCTTGTCCCCATGCTCTCACAAAGACCACAAGCTCTGTAGTAAATGGGAATGCAGAGGACAAGNACCACGTCTTTTGCTCCTAGCCACTCCCTGTTGGGAGTCGTTCCTCTCTCCAAACTTGCACTTACCTCTTCTTCTGTCTGAAGAATGTTGACAGTAAGCTCAGGAAGACTGGCATGTAAAAGCTGCCCTTCCCTCTTCCTGTGGGTTTCTGAATTTCCACGTGTCAGAATGTTGTTTGTGGAAATTACATGTTTATGAAAAAGGACGTTGACCTATCTAAATGACAGTTTGTCTGGTTCCACTCAAGATGATAATTCTGAGACTGACTATGGCCACTGTTACATCGAATGCCTTGGCCTGCTGGTAGAGAATGTTCTCTCTATTAGATGATAACCTGGTTTTCAGGCAAATTATCAACTCTTCTTGAATTAGATTTAAATGTTACCTTGAAAATCAAATACTGACTGGGCATGGCAGTGCAGTCCCAGAACTCAGAAAAAGTTCTTATATTCCAGGCTAGACTGGGATACATACCAAGAGAGTCTTGGACACAAGAGGTCTCCTTACCCTCTAGGCAAGCATACTGTCTTGACTCTAATGCTAACAAATAATAGGTGGGAGGGGAAAACAGCAGATTGGTCTTAGTAAATCTGGTCTTGGAAACCTACTGCTAGAGGAAGTTAGTGTGTTTCTGCTCTGACCACTTGGAATTTATGAATGGTTGGGAATCAAACTCAAGGGAATCGTCACCACATTAGGGCATTTACAGTGGTGACCTTGTTAATTAGATGTCTGTTTCCCTGGAGCTCTAACAGTAGAATTGGTTTTTATTTTGAAGGAGATGCTGGGTGAGCTCTTCACTCCAGTAGAAACACCAGAAGCACCCAACAGGGGCTTCTTTAAAGGCCTATTCGGAGGCGGTGCCCAGTCTCTCGATAGAGAAGAACTATGTAAGTCGGCTGATTTAATTTGGCTTATATTCCTTTAAGATAAAAACATTCAATCCATGTAAATATTTTGTTACATGTATAAACTATGCTTACTTTTTCATATTTATCACAATAATTAATATATCCATAACAAAAGGCATAAAATTACTTGGTCATTCTGTTCTCAATCAGGAAAATATTTTTCTCAGGGAACCAAATTAGCATAACTTAAAATGACTAAAAAAAAGGTGTTTACAACTTTAAATTGGTAATCTAGAAAACATGTTCTTTATTTACATTAAATGTAATCTTTATTGTTTTATTTTTGTGATTGCCGTTACTTGATGACTGTGTTACAATTCTGTCACTTTTATAAAATAACATTGAGAAATCGACAGAAAGGGAAAAAGTTGGCTTTTCACATGCTGAACAAGCCCTCTCCATAAGCATAGCCCAGAAAGAGTCTGCGTGGTTTACAATTCCAACCTCCAGCTGGGTGAGGGACAATAGTCTGCTGGAAGCAAAGTTTGTTGTCCCATAGCAGCTGGGAAGTAGAGAGTGAGGCGTGACCAAGGTCCTACTGTCCTTGTCAAGGGCAAAATAATCTGTAGCTAAAGATTTACAAGTAATAAATTAGCAGAGTTGCTGGATAAATCAATATATAAAATCTTAAAATGAAATCTTTATCAATTATTATTTATATTAGTTTTCTGTCACAGCTGTTATTCCACAAATATGTTGACCTAAAACAACCCAGCTGACTAGGCATCTAGACTTCAGTTTTGCCTGTTAGAAATAAGCACAATTTAATCTGGTGCCACTAGCATTCTGTTCTTCACTGGGGACTCTGGGTAAGAATGTATTTCCTGACCTTGTTCAGCTTCTGGAGGTCATCCCTAATCCATGGCTTCTGATCTTTTTGTCAGACAAGGAAGGCAATGTCACATCTCTCTGTTTCTCTGAATCTACATCTCTCCCTGCCTACTAAAAACTCTTTGCTCTTAAGGAGCCCTGTGATTTGATTGCACTCACCTAGATGATGCAAGATAACCAGCCCAGGTTGAGGTCCTTAGCTTAATGACATGTGAAGCCCCTTTTCTATTATAAGGTGCCATAATCCTGCCTTCCAGAAATTGAAGTGTAGCCATCTTGAGGAGGGGGACATTTTTCTATCTCACAATAGTTATTTACTTTTAGAAAAATTTAGTTGACAATTAATTTCAGTAGAAAGGGGCTTGCCTTACCACACACAAGGTGATGGATGATGGATAGATGGATGAATGGATATGAGGGACTTTTCCTGGGAAGACGGAACATGCACATATGTGATCATCCCAGAAAAGGAACCCACCACAGATCAAAATACCAATGTCCAACTTGGTGAATCAATGAATTTCTACTGCGGGTTAGTAGTAAATAGGCCTGTCAATGAGGGGTTTCTTACAGGAGTAAGGATGACTCCAAAGCAGCTGCAACACAGAACAGCCCAACACAGGTGATGTCTAAAAGATCTGCAAAGAGCCTAGAGCTCTTTGCACAGCTTGCAGACAGCTGGACAGTCCAGGAGTCTCTCTCTGCAGCTCGGCTGACTGTGCCCCTCTCCAGCAGATGTTCATTCCTGTCAAGCTGGAGACAGGGTTTAGAAACTCTTCCAATTTCTTACTCTTCTAGACGTGAAGTTTGTTTACCTCCTGAGTCTCGTGTGCCTCCCTCTCCTTCCAGGGCCATGCTTCAAGTCAAGGAAACTGCTGAACAATAGCATGTATGTGTGCATGCCTATACATATGTACACACATCCTTAATGACATTCCAATCTAAGTCCTTCCCCCACAATGTGGCTAATAATAAATTTATATGAAAGCTCAGAGGGCTTTCACTTCTTTTCAAATTGCCCTAGAAACACAAACCAGGATAATTACACAAGAAAAGGAGGAGAAAAATGGAATCAGAGTGGAAAAAGTCAAACTGTCTGTATTTGCAGATAACACAATTTTGATTATGGAAGATCCTAACGCAACCAACCAAAAATAGATAAAGCTGATAAGCAAGTTGGCAAGATCAAAGGATCTATGATCAGTCTCTAGAAGTTACCTGTGTTTCTAGATGATAGCAATCAATAATCCAAAAGCAAAATTTAGAAAACAATTCCTTTTATCTCAGCATCAAAAAAAAAAAAATCATTAGATCTCAGTGTGGTCTTGGTGTTGGGGTAGTGTAGGCTTCCTGAGAGAAGTGGGAAGTTCTTCCCTTTATATTATGTGGGGTACATAGGGGAGTATATTATATGGTGTTAGCTCTTCTTTGAAGGTCTGGTAGAGTTTTGAATTATAAAATAAACCACTTAGAAATAATTTCACCAAAGAAGTGAAAGACATTCTCACTAAAACTTGAGAATATTATTTTAAAAAATTAATAGATAAACGGAACAGCATCTCATGTTCTTGGATTTAAAGACTTCATTTATCCTGCTGATGTATCAGTACTACTCCTCAGACCAACCTAAATCATCCCATCAGAATCTAAACCGGGTTTTTGCACAGTATAATAGTAAGATTTATGAAATGAAGGCAGTGAAGCTGACCCTTCCATAAACAGAGAATCTGAAAGCAGAAGGCCAGGGGACACACATTTCCATGGCAAAAGTTACTACAAAGCTATGATCTACCAGATGTGGGATATTGGCATGAACATAAGCAATAGAATGTGATTGAGAGTCCAAAAATAAGCCTATAGCATTTATACTCAGTGATTTCCTGCAAGGATGCCAAGAAAATCCAAAGATGAAATAATGGACCTTTCAGCAAATGATGTTGGCACAGCTAGATATTCGAGTGGGTAAAAAATCAGCAACATGAAAATTAAGTCAAAAGAATCAAGGGTACAAAACTCTTGCAAGGAAGTGAAATAAATCTTTGTCACCTCAGTTAGTCAGTTGTTCCCTGATACGTCACCTAAGTCACAAACAACCAGAGAATAAATGAGGGAAATTGTAGTTCATCTATGTGAAAACTTTTGTGTTTCAAAAAATAAATAGCAAGAAGAGAAGATGACAATTCAAATAATAGGACAAGCTGTATACATATCATATCTGATACCTGATAAAGTCTACTATCCAGAATATACAAAGAACTCATAATTCAGTAATAAAAGAATAAATAGCCCAATTTTGAATGAGCAGAAGGTTTGGATTTCTTTTGAAATATTCTTGATCAGTAATCATCAAAAGATGTCCAACATAATTGGTCATTCAGGAACTAATGGGTATCAGAAGCCATGGTGAAGTACCACATCATGTTCACCAGGATAGCTGCAATCAGGACACATGAGCATTGGTAGGGTGCAAAGAACCTGCAGCTCACATTGCTGGATGAAAATGTTGCATGCTCTCAAAAAAGCTGTCCCCTAGACCTCAGAAAGTTCAATATCGAGTTACCAAGTGTCCCAGCCATGTCCCAGCCATCCCATTCCTGGGCATACATGCCCAAGGGAACTGAATGTGGATGTTTACATAAACACTTCCAGAAATGTCCAAGCAAGCATTACTTATAATAAGCCAAAAAAGTAGAAACTACCCATTGGTTAAATACAGTGCAGAAAAATGTGGTATACCCATAAATGATACTCTATTCAGCCATAAGAAGAAATGGCACTGATGTGTGTTGCTACACAGATAAACTGGGACTTTATCTTCAATGAAAGAAGTCAGCCATGAAATGCTACTAGCTGTGTGGATCCATTAGCCATGAGAGGCCACGAGCTGTGTGGATATATTTGTATGGAGTATTTACAGTGGGCAAATATGTAGAAATAGAATAGTGACCACAAGTAGGACAGGAAGAGTAGAAAGTGATGGTGACAGACCATGGGCTTCCTTGTGAGTGGTGAAGACGTTCTGGGATTGGGCAGTGTGTGAGGGGTCATCACAGTTCAGGAAAAGAAATGTGAGCGGAAGTACAAGGGCGTATAACTGAAGTCTACTCTCAGGGACCTAAGACTTGTGATCTGGGTGTTAGAGAGTCAGGATTTGGGTATTGAAGGCAAGAGGCAAGCAAGCCATTTAAAGAAAAGTGATTTTATGTATCTGAAAAGTGAAAACATTAATGGAGACAAAGAAAACATGTCTACAAATCTGGGCTACCAAAATGGAAATAGTATTTTTATAAGTAAGTGTGGAATAAGAACACTAAATCAAATGTGAAAATTAAAACTTAAATCTTTATGCTTAAAGTTAAAAGCTTAAAATTCATAAACTATAATGTTAACAACTCAAAAAGCAATTTTAGTTACAAAATCTGTATCAGTGTACTTACTTCTTTCAACAATGGCTAGCTAGCCCTGATTTCCCCAAATTTCTGCTGTATAAACTAGGAGAGAGTAGGGTGTTTATAATGGTGCACTGTAGTTTTGCATATTTGGAAAAGCATTGAGAAACAATTTAAAACAACACGATAAAGGCATGTTATAAAGTTAAATATTAAATATTCTAATTGTATTACCACATGATCCAAAACTTGTATTTTAATGCTGCCATGTGATAGAACTTTTACTTATTTTTTCCTCCATTATTAAAACCTTCCAGTTGGAGAGTCATCCTCAGGAAGGGCCTCCAGGAGCCTTGCGCAGCACATCCCAGGTCCTGGTGGGATTGAAGGTGTGAAAGGAGCAGCATCTGGAGTGGTGGGTGAATTAGCCCGAGCCAGGTTGGCCCTGGATGAAAGAGGGCAGAAGCTTAGTGACTTGGAAGAGAGAACTGCAGCTATGTTATCCAGTGCAGATTCATTTTCTAAACATGCTCATGAGGTATGCCTAACATGCAGACATTCACCCAAAGAACTACATAAAGCAAATGTGAAAATGACAACATACTGTATATTTTGTTATTTTTACAAGCATGTATTTTGTAAAATTGCAAGTTCTTACTTTTACCACAAGAGGGAACCATTAAGAGACTATGGCAGTGGTTTCTGGCCTCTCCTGAAATCTGTACATTTTGAAGCAATATGCCCACCTTTGGACCTTTGTAAGTAATGCAGAAGCTTTGCAGCTGTTTGTCAGTGACCTCAATAGAAATGCTAACCTCCCTTAACTCTCCAGAGTCTGCAACCATCTAACCCAAGAAGGAAATCCATTGTCTCCTGGATTCTTCCAGGTAGATCTAAATAACAAAAATCAGTTAGCATGTTGAGTCTGTGTGTCTTGTAAACTAATGCATATAGAGAGGTGTGAGAGACCATGGAAGTCCAACTCCCACCTTTTCCTACTATTCTAGGGTTCTTAGGTGGAGGAAAGAGTCATAGGAAAATATTAGATAGAAAGAGAGACCTAGGTGATGAGAATAAAGACAGAAACACAGGATAGCTTCTGGAGGACCTGGATCAATACCCAACAGCCTCAAAGATTTATTCAAAAGGCTTTTTATAACATGCCAAGGGGAGAGGCAAAAGACCTCCCCCTTGCAAAATCAAAGCACACCATACAGCCAAGTGTAGACCCTTCCAAACACCTGGTAAACATGCCCGTGGTCAAATCATCCCCTTATGCAGCCCTGCTGGGTGAAGCAAGCTCAGATTCTCTGACCCTGAGTAATTTGGGCCTCCACAAATTCCCCCTTCTTAATAATACAAATCTCAAGTAGGGGTACAGAGCTTAACTCTATGCAGCTCTGAATCAACTTTTCCACTAAGAGCTTGCAAGTAGCTGGAATTATTATAGCAATACTCCTACTCCCTATAGCTGCTATGCCTCCTAGTAAAGGAGTAGAGGATGGTAAAGATGGAATGTCCTTTTTAAATGGGTCTAAGATGTCTATAGCAGTCTTGGCTGCACCAAGCCCTTTTTTAAATCAATAAACTCCAGATGCAACCACTTCAAATAAATCAGTAAACTCCTGATGCAACCACATCAAACCTAAGAACTCCCTAGCATCACCATTAACATTAACAAGTTAACATAATTCTAACATATATATTACTATACACAATTACAATTCTTACAAACTTACATCCAAAAGCAAATTCTCAGTAGAACTATTTACATTTTGCAAACTTTACCAAACATCCAAAAGCAATCTCTGAGTAGAACATTTTATACTTCATAGACTTTAGCAACATCCAAAAGCAATTTCTTAATAGAACTATACAAAACAGAGGGTACATTAACACAAGTTAATATTAATCCACTCAAGGGACAAGAAAATATTTTTTTAAAAAACTATAGAAACTGAGGAATATTAACTCCCCCCTTTTCTTTATAATTTTTTAAGCTGCATCTTGAGCCTGTGTAGAAAAAAACAAATTTCTCCATTTTTACACAAAATAGTTCCATTTTTTTTTCACAAAACAGTTCATTTCTACACAATAGTTCCACAAAACAGTTCCATTTTTTAACCAAAACAGTTCATGAGTCACCACAGTTAAATAAAGCATATATGCATCCACAAAACAATTCATAAGTTGTCACAGTTGATAGAGTCTATATGCATAAGTAAATTCAAAATTGTCCCATTGTAATTGAATCACTCTTGTCCATCCCATTTCTTAAGTCTGAAAAGTTCAAAAAGACAGTTCGGGTATCAATCTTAATGTTTCTCTCAGTGCTCAAAATCAGGGCCTGGATTGTCAGCTGCTCTGAAGTCCCTGTATAGAAGTCCAAGTCATAATGATTCTGAAACAAACAGCTACAAATATGAGGAGTCCCATTACCAAAATTATTGCAGTTCCCCTGAATGCAACAGTTCATTTCAAACTGCAGTCTCTGTACTTTCGCTCTCAGCTACAGCTGCACTTTGCAGTCCTTAGCCTTCCCTTAGGCAGTTTTGCTCCAGGGCTAAAGCTGTTAGCTCCACAATAACTGGCTGGTGCAGAGTACTCTCAAAAGAGGCTTTCTTACAGCCAGCAAACAGAAACTGCATGGCTTTGGCTGCTGGGTCAAATAGCAGCAAAGCCTTTGTCCCAGTCTGCTTTTTTTATTTATAGTCCCAATCCTGAGGCCAAGGGCTCTCAACTGCCCCTCCTCCCAGGGGCTCAAGGTTCCTCCCACTGCCGTGAGCCTCGGCTTTAACCCTCGCTCCAGGAGGAAACCCAGCCATGGCCACTAGAGGCTGCTGTACCCTGGCTCAGTTACCTGCTTTGTCAGTGGTCTTTGCATGCAGCACTCAGAGTCGAGGAAGCCTCTGTGGGCTGCCCTACTTGCAGAGCTGATTGCTGCCCTCAGGGCAGCTCCACCTTACTCTGCTGCTGGGAGCTCAGGCTGGCCTGAGTTTCAGCATCTCTGCTGTTCAGCCTAGAGCACTGCTGCTACACGCTGCTGCTAGGGACTCAGACCCTGTACATTTCATTGCAGGGAGGATTTCAAAACCTCCACTGTTCTCTCCATGCCAGGGCTCATCCCACCCTGGCATCATGTCAGCCAGCAGCTTCCCTTGGGTTCCTCACTGCCTCTGCTGGAGCTCCACCCTTGAGAATGCTGCCTGGCCTCTACAAGGACCGCCCCCCCTGGTAGTCAGGCCTACCTCAGTGTCCCAGAAAGCACACATACAGCAAAGGCACCTGTTCCCTGGCCCTCCTGGTGTGTGCCCTGCTGGCATCTTTCTCTGGAGGCTTTGTCTTTCACACAGCTGCCACAGCACCCTGCACTCTCACTCTCCAGCTGCCTGCATGACTCTGCTGCACTCCCCAAGTCTCTGCTGCACTCCCCAAGCAGCCACCTGCCATTTGCCTCTCCCACAGAATCTCTGCTGGGCTCATCAAGGTTGAGTGTAGCCTCCACCTATATCCTCCATCTAGCTAGCTGCATTCTCCTCACCTTGGCTCAGCCATGGCAGAAAGCATGCAGAATCCTGCTGCCTGCACCCGGTGTCTGCAGCCTGTGAACTTGATGATACCCTGTGGTGGCACATGCCTTTAATCCCAGCCCTAGTTAACCGTAGAGGTCTGGAGGTCTGTGCATACAGGCAGTGATAGAGCTGGGTGGAAAGAGGAAGTGATGTAGCTGAGTGGAGAGAGGAAGTAAGATGGCAGGGCACAGAAAGGTATATAGGTGTGAGTATACAGGAAGTAGCTCTCTCTTGAGCTGAGGATTTCCTAATGGGAAGAACTTGTGGCTGGCTTGTTCTATTCCTCTGATCCCTAAGCTTTCACCCCAATATCTGGCTCCAGATTTTTTATTAATAAGACCGTTTAGCAATATGTGTTATAATACTCAATGGGTCTCAGCTGCCAATGCCTGACTGCTGCTGCTTACTGCTTGCAGTGGAGGCTTCTGAAGCCACTTGGACTGCTAAGTTCACAGTGGCTGCTAGGTCCTAGATGCTGCTTTCTGTGTCCCAGGTCCCGTCTGTACTCAGAGGAAAAACTACTCAACCCTAAGTTACTTTATATTAAACCTTCACCATATTCCTAGACCTAAAGCCTATATTCTCCCCCCAGTATATCTAAGCCTACACAATATTCCTATACCTTAAGCCTATATTTTTCAAATTTCACAAAAACTTCTATGACTTAGAGAGAGAGAGACATAGAAACAGATAGAGATACTTGTTGCAGCCTAACTAACTACTTGCTTCAGCTTAACTTGAACTACTCTGCTTTATATTTAAAATTTTACTCCTGAAGAATAGAATATCACCACCTCAACTTAATTCATTAATTCATTACCAGGCATGCCCCCCATTCCCACAGTGCCCCCTTCTCTCTTATCCTTTGTACTTAAGTCCCTGTTCTGGTGCCATCTGTGGGGGACTGTGGGAGTCCAGCTCCCACCTTTTCCCACCTATTCTAGG
>LZPO01046517.1:0-10871 GCA_001675575.1 Neotoma lepida
TGCCTGGCATCCCCATGTTGTGTCCCAAGCACCACAAAAACTACAAAAATAGAATCATACCAGCATAATGACCTCCTACTGGTGAGAAGCTGTTGTCAGGTAGAAAGGTGATGGCAAGGCTAGTGAAGGGATTCTGAGCCCACAGTCCCAGGCTTCTCTGTTCTCATCCTGGGCCTGGCCTTGGTGTCTATGCCACTGAGACCACTGATAATTCCCATGCCTTGAGCATGACTTACGAATATATGGTTTATTGTTCACACTTCAAAGGAGAAACAATGCACAGAAAATTAATGTGACAAACCTACAGTACAGCCCTGAGTGATGCAGTGATACCCAGAGGCAGGACTCACAGATAGCAACTGGAGGTGGCACAAGTGGGTCTCAAGTTCACTAGCCCAGGACACAGTCGGCTGCCACATCCACATTCACTGGTAGGGGAAGGACAGTGAGTGGGTGCTGGCTTCCTGCAGATGCTCCCTGAGAATGAAGTCCTCTGAGAGCCATAGAGGCCAGCTGATCACAGCCTCAGTCGTGCTTATCCAGAAAACCAATGTGCGGAAACTCAGCAGTCACCAGGGTCAGAGCCAGGAGATCCTGTTGGCATATGGTCACTGGAAGGGTCATTTGTTGCTAGAGTCCATGGCTCATGTTGTTGGAGTACATTGGAGACCAGTGTCTGCTGAGCTGCTTGGAGTCTGGGCTTTTATGGCCTGACAGAGCTTCCCTTGTCTTTGCAGGCACTTTAGCCCCTGCTCCTTGTTGATGTAGGCTGCCTGTTCCCCAGGGCATTGCTGCTTACACCCAAGTACTCACTTCAGTGTCAGCACATTCTGGTGTCAGTCCGGATGTTGAGCAGGAGTGCCTCCATCTTGTTTTCTTGTTTGTTTTGTTGTTGTGAGTGTTTACTACACTGACAGAGTGTATGGCCCTAAAAGTCACTATCTAGCGTGTCACCTCAGGACCAAAGCCAGTCCTCTGACCCACAGCATCAGAACTGTCCAGGAGTGACCTATGCACAGTGTGGTTAGGAACCCTCAAGGCACCGCTAAGCCTTAAAGAGAGGTCAGGGTCAGATTGAGATTCTCAAGGCACCAAAGGGGAGGAAGTGGAGAGAAAAGGAAGAAAATGAAGGGGAAAGTCATCATCGTGGCTGGTATCCTCTGGAGTCATCCTCTCAAAGGAGAAGCTACAGAAAGGCCTCTTTCTAAGCCTCTAAAGCAAGGCAGATGGGGTCTCACATGTTTTGGTCTGGAGAGCCAGGCAACCGTCATCTCTAACCTTAGGTCAGGCTGACAGGTGCACAGAACACCAACGACAGTGTGGACAAGGGTGAAGGCCCCAAAGCTTTGTCTTCTGGAAAAGCTAAGTTTCCCACTGAGAGACTGGACTAGAGGGGAAGAGTGAGGAAAGTGATTCAGCTTCCATCCAGCTTCTCTGTCTCTAAGAGAGAGAGTTATCCATGCTGCTGGCTCTGGAAAGGAGAAGTGGCCATGCAGCCAATCACTGACATGTGGCTTGCAGTTTCCAGTGCTGGGATCTATCATGGCCCCATCTCTCTTGACAGCTATCTTTTACTGATTGCTCACATCAAAATAGCAGGACTAGACATCTAGAACACTGTGCCTGTGTCTTAGAGATAGGGGTGGGGCACACCTCCAGGGCACAGGGTCATACTGCTTTTCTCCTTCCCTAGATGATGGCGCCATCAGGGTCTGGAAAAATTTTGCTGATTTGGAAAAGAATCCAGAGATGGTTACTGCATGGCAGGGCCTCTCAGACATGTTGCCAACAACACGAGGTGGGTCTTTGGCTCTTCCCGAGAAGGCCATCTAGAACTGTGAAAGAACATAGTTGTGATGCCTCCAGGACACCCATTCACTTCTGAGTTTCCAAAATCATCCAGTGTTCTCCCCTGGAAACCACAAGAGTAGGTTAACTCTCAAGGATTCCAATGCTCTGCCATGTTCACAGTTTGGTCAAGTTGTAAGCAGCACTGGGGGTGGCCAAATGTGGCTTGGAAAAGAGTTGTTGCTGGCTGAGCATGAAGGCTGGCATAGTGTGTGCTTTCCCAGGACCACTGGGAGTGGTGATCTCCATCTGGGGGAGAAGTCCAGCCACACTCCCAGCTGCCTGGGCTGGTGGGACCTGTGGTTTCCCAGTAGAAATCTAAGCTGAGATGAGGGGTGAGTGAAGCTCAGAGGGTTCACATGTGGTGTCAGCTTTCCCAAGAAATGCTCAGGGACTGCACCCTGTAGCTGGCCCTCAGTCATGCTTCAGGAGGTGCTCTGTCTGTGGGCATGTGCCTCCAGCAGCATTGAGGAACTCAAGGGAGATGTTGCTCCTGTCCCCATGGCTCCTGCTGAGTTAACATCTCATAGGTACCAGACGACTTGAGCATTAATGCCTTGGGTACCTTGGGTACAGAAGCTTGCTTTATAAATACTTTGCTCTGATGGCAGTCCATGCCCATGTGGACAGAGTGACCTTTGGAGAATTTCTGAGAGCTGAGTCAGGTTGCCCACTGGCCATCCTCCTGCTTCAGTCCCTCAGTAGCTAGGATGATGGGCACATGTTACTGCACCTAGCTGAGAGCTCATTTCAGTGCTAGGGGTACGGGTGGCCCATGGCCTGTATAGAACCCTTCATTTTCCTAAGAGAACTAGGACCTTGGTGTTCTGACTTAGTCTGGAGGCCACTGAATTTGTGTTATTTGTGCCTCAGAATTGCAGATGTATTTGGTGGACAGAGATTCTAAGTCCTGTGATTCAGTGTCATGGGTGGGTGGAGCGTGTAAGGAAGGTCCCGGGAGAGCACAGTGCTCATCTGAACATTATTACACCAGCCTGGCCTTACATGAGTGAGGGGGATGCCCAGGATGCCCCTATATAGTCTGAGCCACTGTTTGACATAGTGACCCACTCTGTTTCCCCAGGAGCTGGGATGGTGGTAGACTGGGAACAAGAAACTGGCCTCCTCATGAGCTCAGGGGACGTGCGCATTGTCCGAATCTGGGACACTGACCGTGAGACAAAAGTGCAGGTAACCACTCCAGGCCCCATCCTTCCTTCATAGTACCAGACTGCCCACGGTCCCACTCCACAAAATAGATCTCATTCCTATCAAAGAGAACCAAGACCTGTGACCTCCAGGCAAGCACAGTCAGAGACTGCTGCCCAGCTGTCTGTCTACAGGGAGACAGACGGGGAGATGGCATCTTGCTGCCAGGCGAGAAGCTAATTACCTCTGGATGCACAAATGATTATGGCACTTTGACCCTGTATTACAGCATAATTAAGCCTGTGCTAATCCAAATTATTTCCAAATATGTTTTCTCCGTGCAAATTAAGGAATATCAGAAATCAGTAGGATGAAATATCTTAAATGAGAATGGTTAATTGTTGGACCATCTGCATCTTTTCTTCCCCTGTGGTGCTGGATGCAGAAGGCAGGGCTTCATGTATGCTGAGTGCCTCCCTGAGCTGCACTGAACTAGAACTCAGCCCCTTACTTAAATCATCTTTCATTTTCAAGACTGTTTGTTTGTTTTTGAGATATAATATTACTGTGTAGACCAGTCTGGTTCCAAATTTTCCATTTTAATAGGGTGCATTGGTTTTGCCTCAGAAATCTGGGTTTCCTTGCCAGAGTCCAGTTGCACCTACCACCTTTGGGTCCAAGGCAAAATCATGGATACGTAAGGACATCACATAGGTAGCTGAGGGATGTCTGTATGCCCAGTGCCCAGAGAGCCACAGAGCAGAGCCTAGCCTAAGCATTCTCCAACCTGCCCTGCCGAAGTGGGGGCATGCACAGCTGTGGACATCTCTGCAGAGCAAAGGGGCAGAGACAGGCAGGAATGACAAGAGCTGGCATGACTTGAGACCTGTCCATCAATACCTGCTAGAATGCCTCCATGGCATCCTCAAGCCCCACAATGCCACCAAACAGTTGAAGTAAAATACTGTCTTTCAAGGTCCCTGTCCATATGGAGAGATAGTGCCTGATTATTCCTATTTCTGGGGGGTCTGTTTGGGACCCCTGGGGTCCCTGCAGGTGCAGTGCCTCCTTGGGTGTCATCGCATCAGCTACAAAGGAGGGAACATGGCTCTTTTACAATCCCCCCATTCATAGCCCCCCTTCCCGTGAGCTCCTCTCAGGCTTGCCCCATCTGATTAGGAAGCACTTTCCCCTCTGAGGCCCATTCCCAGCTCCCATTCATCAGCCTGCCCTTCTGCAGTATTTATGGCACCAAGGGGAGCAGAGAAGCAGTTCCTCAGCTCTTCTCTGACTAATTAGGGGTTTGAAGAGAGACCTAACGAGGCTCCCTCCCTGCCAAAATGTGCTTCGTCTTTCTTTTCAGGAAAGGGAGATGTTGCTGGAAAGTTTAATTGGCACTGAGAGCCAGGCATCCCCACAGTTGCCTTCCAGGCTGTGCCTGGGCACAGGCTCACAGGCTCTGCTCAGCTTGGCCTGTAGGCACAGACTCAAGGCAGATACTCAAGTAGATCAGGGCATACCTGATGCCCTGTAGCCCTGCACTACCCTTAACCCAGTTCCTCTGGCCTATGACAGCCTTGTAGATAGAAATCTGTTTCTGAGCCTGAGGAAAATGGGTATGTCCACAAAAGACACTGCAGCCAGCTGGAGGCCCCTCCTCACTGCTCTTTTTTTGGGGCTTAGGATATTCCCACAGGTGCTGACAGCTGTGTGACAAGTCTGTCCTGTGATTCCCACCGCTCACTCATTGTGGCTGGCCTGGGCGATGGCTCCATCCGAGTCTATGACAGGAGGATGGCACTCAGTGAATGGTAACCGCCACATCTCCCCTCTCCTCAATGCTATTCAAGCTCCTTCCAGATGGCAGAGGCCACCCCACTGCCAGGAAGGGTCCAGATTTCTCTGTGAGCATGAAGTGTCTTCAGCAATTTACAGTGGAGCTCTGACATCAAGCAAGAAGACAGCACCTGGGGCTACAGATGGCTCAGTGGGGTCAGCCTTTACCTTTCACTGCCTGGCTTGTGTGTATCTCCATTCTCCATCCTTGCCTGGCATCCAGTTGTCTCATAGCCCTGTGTTCTGTCTCTCAGAGAAGACCTCTTCAAGCTGACCCACAGAGACAGAGGAACAGAGAGGCCTTCTCACTAAGCTGCCATCTAAGGCGGGTCTAGTAGGCCTTCCTCAACCCAAAATGGCACCCAAACTACAAGGCCACACTGGGGAATTGGAGGCTAGACAGATGAGGGGAGTGACCTAGTACAGCCTAGCTAGTGGCTCCAATCTGAGTATCCTCCTGAGGCTCTGCCCAGGGACAGGACTACCAGGTCCAGTTCACACCTGTTCCTCCTTGCCCTCCCTGCAATTCCTTGAGCAATGGGGGAAAAGAAACTGGGCTGGGCCAGTCCTGACCATCCCTTCCTCCTTTAGCCGGGTCATGACTTACCGAGAGCATACTGCGTGGGTGGTAAAGGCCTACCTGCAGAAGCATCCTGAGGGCCACATCGTGAGTGTGAGGTAAGGAGCAAAATATGCATAAAACATTTGCTATGAAAACATTATTTCCCCTCCATTTAAATATGTCCTTGATATTTAAACAGCTAGAGACTGTGGCATTTCAGGGCAGTAATTGACTCTGCTCTGTGACTGGCCAGAAAGGTCAGAGTGCAGAGCGAGAGGGTGTGTGTGCACCCACCAGAAAATCTGAGCTGGGCTGAAGGAGATGAGCAGGCAGGTATGTCCCTCCTGCAGGCGCAGGGGGAGCAAAGCAAGATGCACCTGGCAACAAACATATCCCCAAGCAGGCTGGCTGCCCCAGCAGACTGCCTTGTCGCCAGCCAGCCTCTGCACATAAATTCAGACCTGCTGCTTAGTAAATACTGTGCTGAGAGCAGCGAATCTTTATTTGCCGGTTAAAGAGACAGCAAAGCATAATTTACTGTTGCAAAGCCACCATTCCTTTCCCTCCTTATCTATGGCAAAGCCTAACTCTTGGAATGGACATTGAAGCAGAAGGCTATAAGCCTAGGCAAGGCAACCTGGCCTCCCTGTGGAGCTGGGCGTCCACCAGGCTCCCTCAGCCCATCTTCTGCCCTCATGGATTCCACTTCATGAACTCTAGTCTCTGTGGCACTCTGCTCCTGCCCTTGCTCATAGCCTCTTCTCTAACCCTGCTGTGTCCTGCTTTGAGCAAGCACAGCGGCTGTCTTCGGTATCAACCCCAGCCTTTTCCAGCTTAAGAGGGGCAGCTTGATGGGAACTCTAACTGCTGGAGCCAATAGGGTGGCAGGATGGGGGGCTGTGGGCACCACCTGGGAGGCCCTTAATAGGGGGGCCCTGGGAGTCTACATGGCTTTGGCCTTGACCAAAATATGCAGATGGGCATGAAACTTCACATGGCCAGTGCCACCATCCTCCAGAACCAGGTCCCTCCCATGGGGCTCCAGGTAGCATCCCTAAGGTTGCTACCAGCAAGCATCACTATGGCCCTCTTTCACAGTGTCAATGGAGATGTGCGCTTCTTTGATCCTCGGATGCCTGAGTCCGTGAATGTAATGCAGATTGTGAAGGGCCTGACAGCCCTTGACATCCATCCCCAAGCAAACCTGATCGCCTGGTAGGTACCCTACCCCTGCTTCTGAGCAGAGTACCCTATCATAGTGCACAGCATCTGGGCTCTGTCCTCACAGTGCCTTTGGAAGAGGTCAGCTTAGAGGTTTCACTGTACTACCATGAAATAAAAACAGAAGATCTCTCCCTGCCTTCTCCAGCCAGGAGAACAAACACCTGCCCTCAAGGCACCTCTGGGGACAGGGCTGGTTCTTACTGAGAGTAATAGATGATTAGCCTCCTCTTACCTCAGGGTGACATAGAGGTAGACCTCCTGGCCTGTAGCCCCGCATGCTATAGCCACCCGTCCCCAGTCAGCCCCTTGACCTATCTTCCTCCCACACTACAGGGAGACAAGCTAATATTCTCTTCCTCCCTGCCACAGTGGCTCCATGAACCAGTTCACAGCCGTCTACAACGCAAATGGGGAGCTGATCAACAACATCAAATACTATGATGGCTTCATGGGCCAGCGAGTCGGAGCCATCAGCTGCTTGGCTTTCCACCCACACTGGGTCTGTACCTTCCCTCCTGGGTTTCTGGGGAAGGGGGTGAGGAGTAAAGTGGAGTCACTTGAGTAACCTAGGAAGCCTGGGCCCCTACTTCCTGGCTCCAAGAACATAAAGAAGTGAAATAGGCCTGGGGTCTCCAGAAAACCATCGTCCTGCCTCCTAGAAACCAAACTCAATTCTTAATGCTCAGGTAAGACTAGACAGCACAGAGCGAGAAGCAGCTAGTGTCCTCTGGTTTGGGGGCATCCCCTTCCTCTTGGTGAAGGAGCAATAGATGAGTGTCACTGGACACCTTTCCATAATTGTAGTCACTCATGTAGACTGTTGGTTAGGATTTTGCAGAGTGGGTTTCATGGGAGCCTGTGTGTGTGGCTCTGCTGAAGTGCACAGCATCAGCTTCCCAGAACTGTCCCAGTGGGGCAATCCTGAAAGGAAGCTGCANGGAATTGTGGGTAGTATGCAAATTACCTGTAATGGAATTTGGATGATACATCATCCCTGCTAGAATCTGGCAGTTAATAGTCTTCGTTTCTGTGCCTGTGTGGAGTTCAGAGGTGTTATGGTAGTTAATGCTTCTCGGCTAGAGCTGGGCACAGAGTACAAGCAGCTCACACCCTTCCTCTAGCCCCAGTGCTGCAGCCCCTACCGGAGCTGAGGCCCTGCTCATGTGCTTGTCTGCTTTCTCCCTCACAGCCTCATCTGGCAGTAGGAAGCAATGACTACTACATCTCTGTGTACTCGGTGGAGAAGCGCGTCAGATAGCGGCACCCAGGACTCCTGCAGCCACCCTCTGCTGTACATAGTGAACCAAACTGCACTGCTTGGGTTGCAGTGCCCACCTACCTACCCACCCTGCAAACCTTGGCTCCCGACTTGGCTCTGGCCAATGAGGAGCGGGCTTGCACTTCTTTCTGTCTGTCTTCACTGTAATGTACAAGTCCAGAGCAGGGGAGGGTTTGACGTTGCTTCCCATCCAGAACCAGCACCCAGGCACCAAGGACCTCATGATGCCTTTCAGCACATCATGGTCCTTTTCTGTCCTGTTTTCTTCTGAGATTTTACAAAAGGATACATTTGGTTTTTCCATGTGATCAAAGCATTAGTCACAGGACAGATGGAGCCCNGTAGAAAAGCTGCATTTGGGGCTCCTGAGAGCCATGGCCCAGCCCCACTGTCCTCTCACAGCATGGACAGGAACCCCTCAGAGTAGGCTGGGCAATGCTGGAAAATGGAAGAAAACAATTGAAGGAGGAGGAGAGGGGAAGCCTCTCCTGCTACCCAAGTATGGAAGTCTGAGCCAGGCCCTCCTAGGGCACTGAGGCAGCCCAGCACACCCACCTCATCACTGAGTATGTTACGATAGTGAGAGGAAAGGGGCCCCCACCTGCACAGCTAGACCTCTGAGGTCTAGTCTGGGCCCCTAACATGTACTGGTTTACAGGAAAGGGCTCTGTGGCTCTAGACAGATGAGGCAGATCTGTAGAATTAGCTGTTGCCTCAACCTGCCAGGCTCCTTCTGAAGTGCTTCTCTCCCATAGGGCAGTGGCAGTGGCCACAGCCCCTAGCTCCCTGTGTGTGCCACACACAGGCACACAAGCATGCAGGCACGAAGCCTCCCCATCCATGCCCAAGCACATGTGGGTGCCCTGGTCTTCCTATCTGTGCACACTTAGGGTGTGCACACGTGCGGGCCCACAGTCTCCCCTGCTGCACATGTATGAGCACTGTGGCCTGCCACAGGTGCACTCACATGCTGGCCTCACACTCATCACACACAGAGGTTCAGAGACTGCGCTGGACCCTAGAGGCATGTGGGCAGCAACAGCCCCATGGATGCTGTGACTAAGGTTGCATGATGCAGTCTGTGATGTAGAAGAGCTTCTCAGTAGTGTCCTGGTGTGCCGGCATGTGTCTGTGCACATGAAAATGAGGGGCCGTGGACATTTCAGCCCTGGATGGAGCCCAGCATTGCTAAGGAGTTGCTCACAAACAGGGCACAACACAGTAATGATGTTTTGAAAAGCATTTTCCATTTTCCCTGGGAATCAGGATCTTGCAGAGGAGGACAAAATGGCTTAATCAGTTCTGCCAACAGGAGTCCAGTGACACAGGTTGGGACAGTGAGGGCAGAGGCTGTGGGTCCCTGTGCTGTGCTCAGCGGACCTGTTTTAGTCAAGAGCATCTTCCTTGTGAAAGGATCCCTGCAGGCAGTCCTGGGCTGACCACAGGGCCAGATGGGGCTGGACAAGCAGGACAGAAGACCCTTGTACCAAGAGGAAGGCTTATCCCCTTGGCTGGGCCAGACAGCAGCTTGGAGTCAGGAAGGCCTCAGAACCACCTGACAGCCCCAGGAGCCCACTTGCCCAGTTCTGCAGAGTGCTCCAGTGGGGGGCACGCTGGAACCTTCCAGCAGCTGGACTCCAGATGTGGTCCAGCTCAGTCCCTGTCTAACTGGTGGTTCTGTTTTGGTGCACAGGGCCACCTGAAGGGTTGGGTCGCCTCCCTTCCCTGGTGGAGCTGCAGTGCTTGCATCCTGCCCACGGGCTGGGCCTTCACAAGTCTGATGCGAAAATTCAATCATGAAGCTAACCAAGGCTCGAGAGAGCGCTGGCCTAGAGTTCATTGTCTCTATTTATTTTACCAAAATGAGAGTTGAAAAGGACTGACAAGACATGGAACTGCGATGAAGCTCAGAGCGGTGACAAGCAGCAAAGTGTTAATAAAGAATAAAGCCGTGAGAAGAGGTTGTGCCTCTGCCAGCTGAGAGTGTGCAGGGGTGGGGGGTGCAGTCGTGGCTTCTGCATTCCCCACTCCCCTGGGGTGAGACAGTCTTGACCCAAGACAGCTATAAGTGAATGCCCCAGGACAGGGCCACTGTATCTAGCCCTCCTGGGCCTGGGTGGAAAGGAAGAGGTGGTGGTTGCTATGGATACCTTGAGTCATCGTGACTGGGATTCCACTGCTAACTCAAGCTTGTCATTAATAAGGTTGCCCCGCATTTACACAGACCAGCATCATGTGGTCCTCCCCATTTTCCTATTAGCATTGTTGCCTCTCTAGGCAAAACCAAGTACTTCTGCAGAGGGTGGGGAGTGAGTGGGTGTACAGCCCTGGTCTTGAGGAAGAGAGGTAAGCCAGCTGTGTGGTCCTGTGAGAGGCCAGGCAGCAAACTAGCAAACTAGCTAGACATGTGTCCAGAGGCCCAAGTGTTCCTCCAGGCCAAACACCTCAGCCCTCAAGTGTGAGGGCATAGCCTGCCCACCATGGGGCTCCCTCTGGGGTTCTCATGCTGGTCATTGTGCCAGATGAGGCCTCCACCTCCCACTGCACATGTCTGCCTCCCCATCCTCCAACGTCTCAGCAGGACCCCACATCCCGGAGGCCAGAAGAATTGGCCCATTGGGTCATACTGATTTGATTACTGGTCTAGTCAGAACCGACATGTTCCCAGAAAGTGGAAAATGGCATCTCTGCTGTGGAGGGCAAGGAGGAGACCTCAGAAGGTCAAGAGCACATGAAGAGAAGGGGGGATTGTCTAAAGGACTGAGCTATCTCTCCCAACCCATATGTTGAAGCCCTGATCTCTCCCCTCCCCCTAGCACCTCAGCATGACGGTATATGGAAACAGGGTCTTTGCACAGGTCATAAAGTCAAAATGAGGTCATGAGTGCCAGTAATCCAGTCCGACTGTCCCTGTGAAAAGAGAACCGGACATGGCAATGTGCAGGTACAGGGAGACTTCATGCCTCAGGAAGA
>LZPO01046518.1:0-10860 GCA_001675575.1 Neotoma lepida
GGTAGCCCAGGCTGGCCTCGAACTCACAGAGATCCGCCTGCCTCTGCCTCCCGAGTGCTGGGATTAAAGGCGTGCGCCAGGGGCATAAGTTTATTTTAAAGTGAATATACTGTAACTAATTGGTCAAAGTTTTTAAAATGAATTTATTGCATATACTTTTAATTCCAGTAAAGACTTATCCCTGTCTGCATTTTTTTTTGTAAATGTATTACTTGCCTTTCATCCTAGCAGTTTTTCTTTTACATTTATTAGTACTGTTGTATCTTTTTGCCTAATATTACCCTCGCCAGGGTTTTGTATTGTTCTTATTCACCTTTCCTTGAATATGTCGCAAACTGGTCTCCAGGGAATATCCTTGAAACAAAACCCATTTACCTGCTAGTGGCTTTAGGCCAGAGTTAGTAAATTTGCAGCCTGTTTTTATACAACTGGTGCATTAAAAATCATTTTAAAAATTTTAAGTGGTTTTTAAAAAATTCATGAAAACAATACCCAGTTTGAAAATGTGAATCATAGGAATGCATAAAGTTCATTCAGACGTATCTGATCATTTGTTTACATATTATACATGACTGTGTTTGTGTAAAATGAATATATGATGTATATCATTTTACTTATATATGTAAAATGTGAGCAAGCGAGTGAGTGAGAGGAAGGGCTAATCAGAATTTTATAGTGTGGTTTCATAGGTTTGAAATTACTTTCCATATTATCAAACCAATTTTAAAGCCTTTTTAAAGATGCTATATTCTTTTATACCATTGTGGATTAGTAATTTGTTTTTTATAAAATGTATTTTGGTATTTCTCTAGGATGGAAAATAGCTCAAGTCTAGCTTTGGAAATGAAAGATATCAGTTATCTCTGAGGAGTTGGTTTGAATAAAAATTGTTTATCCTTTCCCATTTCTGGTTATATCAAGAAAGAAAGTGGTACATGATATATTTTGAGTCTCCTTTCATCAAACAAGAAAAATTTGTGTAAAACATTTGTGAACTCACTACCTAAATATTTCTCCTAAAAAAATACAGATTTTCTTCTTTAAAAAGTTAAGGTTTAATCAGCAAGTTGTCATAAATGTATATTAGCATGATGCTTTTAGATAGTACATGGCATTTAAATGAAAATAGTTTGTAATCTAAAGCTTCAACTGACACACACACATACACATATAGACTACTATTTTAAATTTTCTGATACGTTCTCCAATAAAAATAAAATTTTGAACAGTTATAAGTGGCCAGTGTTACAGGGGTCTCTGCAATAATTAATTCAATCGCATGTGCACAATAATGGTTAAGATGTGACTACATGGAAACTCTTTGTAAAGTGTATATGACATCTTCCATAAGATGGGTTCTATAGATAGACTACATGTGACACTTACATAAAGATAGGTTCTATAGATTGACAAGCTCATGCTAAGGGTCTGGGGGAGGGTTCTGTCATAGCGCACAAATCTCCAGGCTGTTACCATGTCAGCTTCCACTCTACTGGGCGGATAACAAGTTATGCATCCCTTCCTTTGAAGAAACATCCTCGTGTGTTTAACATTTTTGGTTCCTTTGGTGCTTATCTGTGAGCACATGTGCCTCCCACACAATTTCACATGAGAGATTTCCTTCTGTCACCCAAATCTTTTTCTGATAACTGAAATGTAAACCTTGTGACTGTTTTAATGAAAAAAGTACCTGTTAGTGTTCAGCTTTCCCTCATAGCTATTTGGAGTCTCCTTCCTTTTCTTTGCTTTCCCTTTACCTTCTTTTGTTTTTCAAGACTCTCATGTAGCACAAAATAGCCTTGAATTCAGTACATAGCTGCACACAGTGTTCACTGGATCTCCCTCCATCTCCAGAGTGTTGGCATTGCAAACATGATCCACCACTCAGCTATATTTGAAGGATTGATAGACAGTTTAATCCATAATGTTTTTACTCTATCTACCAATATTTATGTACCATTTAAAATCTGGTATTTAAAGGAATTTATATAGTCATAGGTTAGATGTCATTGTTCACACAAATTATTTGCTGAGTCTTCAAAAATCAGTTTTTAATTACCTTAAAGTTTTATCATACTTGAATATGGGTATTAGGTAGGGGCTTGGCATCCTCTTGACTTAGAACATTCTATCTATTATGGGCGTACACGTGATTGTATATGTATGGTTCTATGTATGGTTCTGTGTTATTTAATAGTCAAACCAGTGCGATGAAAAAGCAAAAGTTCCATCATATTCAGGATGACTTAAAGGTTATAAGATTAATCCCTATGCTTTGTTTAATTTTTAGATGAAGAAGAGAGGAATAGAAAGTATTCTCCTGAAGAAATTCAACGAAAAAGACAGGAAGCACTGTTTCGAAGAAAGGCCAAAGCACGGGCGTCGCCTACCGTTCATTCAGCTCCTGTTTCACTGTTTTGATGAATTTGAGTTAGACGGTTTCACAGCAATTAATAACTATCTATGATAGGACTTTTGATCATGATTTCTCTGTGAGAAATTTAATACTGACTTATAAAGCATTGGCTTCTATTTTATTTAATAAATCAGTGTTTACAATGGTAAATGAAACTTTCTTGGAGATGTATGTAAATTATGTGTAAGTTTTTTAAAAGTTAGCAGTTATGTATATACAGAGGGAAGTATTTGTCTTTATTACATACGATAGCAGCTGAGCATCAGAAATAGCTGTAAAGCTTCTACCATTAAAGTGACAAAACAATAATTTAGTCTTGTAGTGTCATTTTCAGTTACTTAAGGTTTTTTATATACTGACAATTTTTAATTAATATTCCCATATTCTTAGTGGCCTTGCTGAAAAGTAGAGAACTTCTATTTATTTTTTAAAAAATTATTGTTTTCAGTTGCTAGCCAGAAGTAGGTTTAAATTTTAATTATTTCTAAATGTGTTTAAATTTGAAGACATTTGGCTATTAGGAAAAACACAGACTGGCATTAAGTCTAGTTTAGTTAAAAAAAAAAAATAGATTAAGCTAAGTAATAAAGCATCATTAACATTTAGAATTGGCAGAAACGCGTGTCGTCTGATCCAGCTTCTTTATCAAATATGTTAAAAGAACAATTCAAACTGTTCTTTTTCTTTATGTGCATGTGTGTTTGAGTCAGGGTCTTGCTCAATGGCCTAGGCTGGCCTTGAACTCAGTCACTCTGATGGCCACAAACTAACAGTGATTCTCCTGCCCCAGGCTCCTGGTGCTGTGAGTACAGATAATCTGCCATCATGCCCATTCATGATGTTATTTTCAAAGTCACAGACAAATTAAACCTGCACTTACGTTAGAATTGATTTTTCTGAACACCTAAACAGTTTTATAATTTGCTTCAGTCTATTAGTACTTAAAATAATTTGGAGGAGCATTAACACTAAAATACAATCTAAAGCACATTAGGGACTGCTTATTATTAGTGCTCACATATTATACATTCTTTATTTTAAGGAATTAATCTTTTCCAGAATTCAAAATTAGATTTTCTATTTTCAGTTTTCTTATTATTGTAATTTTCCTTCTAATTAATTATTTAATGTTACTATTTTTTCCATCTGTCATCCCTGCCCCCTTTTTATCTTTTAAAAAATGAGCCAGTAATACTTCACTAGAAGTGAGAGTATATGGCAGTAAGGATGCTTGTATTTTTCTAAATGGCTTTTAGGAGACATGAAGAAAAGTTCAGCTATGAAGTACCCGTCTTGAGAAGGTGTTCACCACTGATCAGGTGTCTTTGAGCTGTGACAGTCTGATAGTTATTATTAAGTATGTATCATTCTTCAGATGTTATTTTTATATATACAGAGTAAGGTAGATTTTAGTTCTGTATTATTTACCAAAGAGTATATTATTAAGACCTAAATAAATGTAAGTTTTTATGTAAGATAGGTGAAGGGCCTGCTTTTCTAGTGAGCCTTCGGTCTGTTCTAAGTCTCTACTCCAGTCCTCTTGGCACTTATTTTCTGTAGAATGCATTTAAGTCATTCCGCCCATCCTTTTACACTGGCCTTGTGCGTCTGTTTCTTTGGAACTCATAGTTGACCATCTTCACTAGATTTGATTTCTTCTCAGTGACCTCTTTCATGGAAACTTTATGAAACCACCTCTGGATGATGGGCATGTGCTAGTCCAGCAGGCTACCCTGCCTTTCATTCCACTCTACTGTCTTCATTCCTTAAATGTTGGAAGCACTAGCATGTGAAAAGGTGCCTAGCTTGCATGGCTTGGAACTTTTCCGTTCTCAAGGGACATTATCCGCAAAAGTCAAAGGGGCAGCTGGTAGGCCTGGAAGCAGTATTCTGTTGCAAGCTCTTTTGCTGATTTTGCTTCACTGAAAGTTTAGTTCAGCAAGATCATTATTAAAGAGAAGACCCTGTTGCAGACAACTGACTGCAAGAACACTTGGGTTAGTTATTGCAAAAATAGTTTTATGTAGTTATGAACCACATTTTTTTAATAACATACTATACCACCTTTTAAGTTACAAAGAACGAGTACCTTCCTCTGCCTCTGTCTGCTTACTACTGTATGTGATGGCTACTATTTATATTTTGAATGATTTGAAGTCAGATTCTGCCTGTGGATTTTTCCTTGTTCCCTTTAAATCATTGTAACTGATTTATTGAGCATTAGAGTTGGAAAATGTTTCTTGGAACAGTTTAAATTTTATTTAACACTTATTTGATCGAAATGTTAAACTGAATTTAAGTTGTTCACATTTGACTGATTTTCGGCTTTTGTCAGTGTGATCATAAGCACTTGTGGATTCACAAAGCAGCAAATGTCTTGTGCCTTAGGTGTCACAAGTGAACACATACAGGTGTTGATTTTAGGGTTTTGTCTTTTTAAAGTCTGTTTGGCTAATACATAAATCATAATTGGTGAGCTTCATTTAACATTGCTAAATGTTTTACTTACGGAATAGCTTTAAGTTATTTACAATACAATCATAATGGAACACTTCTGTTCCTATTTTATATGAGAGGGAAATCTAGGAAGTAAATGACCTTCTTGAACCCATGAAGTTGAATAGTCTAATACCAAATGTTGTGATTAAAAAATTCCATAATCAAAACTTGGAAACCTGATGCCAAAGTAGGAAGTCACTGTTGTATATCTTACAAGAGCAAACAAGAAGGCATTGTGTTGGGAGAGTATCTGAACTTACAAGTAAGGCTTCTAAGTTCAGATTTGTGACAGAACATAAGTGCAGTAACGAGCCATTAGTCACAGGTTTGACTTTGTTTTAAGTGAACCGCTTTTCCTCTTGTCAGATGATGCCACACTGCTGAACACCCTACACAGAACATGAGTGAAAGCTATAGTCATCTTAGCAGCATAGCAATTTTACATCCATAAAGTACGGATTCGGACTTTAAGCTAGCCATTTTCTTTTTTATTCTTTTTTCTTTCTTAAGAACAGATGTAATAAAATTAGTCAAAGGGAAGGGAACGGTAGCTCATGTGAGGGTTTGGTTTGGTTTGGTTTGTAGTAAAATTTATTAAGGGAGAACACAAATGAAAAATAAAAACATCCAAATTTCACATTTTGGAAAAAATGTCCATTCTGAGCCCAATCACTTCTTCCTTTAGTACCACAGGAGCCTATTACATAGAGGAAAGGAGGAAAGAGTCCCTGCAAGGAGTTGGGGTTAACTCTCCTTTCAAAGCCTTCCCCATGTCTTATGATGAGTACTTTACAGTGAATTCAGCTTGACCAGCCAGATGATTGTGATGCCACACCCCTGGGCGGTGGTCAGTGTACCTCGTGAACCATGAGTGTTCCTGGTGTCTGACTGGTAATAAAATGGTATCGGTAACAGCAACCTCTAAGCTCTTGCTACCATTTGTTTCACGTGGGCCTTTGGAAAAAAACTTTCCTTGGAACCTGGATTGCTGTAGAACTGGGGCTAACAGACTCATTTGTAAGAGTTACAGGTGTAGCAGCCATGTTGTAGTCAACTGCAACTAAAACCATTGAGTGAGTGGAGCTTGTGGGCTCCAAGGGTGGGAGCCCACATCTGCAGCACACAGTGCCCTTGGGATGGTTCCACTCCATGACTGCAGCTTTCTTCAGTGCACATCCCATAGTTCTGGCATCCCCAGCATCCTAGGGTCTCCATTTCATATCCTAACACGTTGCCCTTGGAGGGCCTTATTGTAAGGACCTCAACCCTGCCACATAGCCTAGCCTCAGCAGCTCTCTGGAACCATAATGCAAGACCATGGATCCTCAATCCTTCATCTTTCATGCTTGTAAAACTAGCACAATGTGGATGCTGTAGTCAGTTTGTGCTGCCAGCTCAGAATGGAGTCTAGTCCCTGGGGATCACAGTTGCACAGCTTTCCTGTTGTACCATAGTAGTGTCAAGTGTGTCTTTAATGACACTAATGTTTAGCTGCTTTTTAACATTGCCTTGCCTATAAATTTAAATTTACACTTTCCCTCACCAAACTGCACACTTCTTGCTGTTTGTGGACATAGATCATAACAATAAGTAACCAAATCTCAATTTGAACATTATTGTGGAAATTTCTTCCACCAAAATAATTAGCTCACTACTCTTGTATTCCTGTATTCATCTTCGTTCAAGTTCTTGGGACCCTGGCAGAATGCAGGTTTTTTTGTTTTTTGTTTTTGTTTTTTGGCCAGGATAGCACACAAATACACAAATGGCTTTTAGCCCAATTTAAGATGGAGTCCTTGATCTTTCAACCTCGATGAGTCAATGAGCTGAGTCTCCACTGTCTGCATTTGTCTTAGCATTTTGGTCTTCTAAACTCTAATCAGAGTAGGCCATTTTAAGTTCTCTTCACAGTATGCTAGGACATTTCTAGTCCAGAATTCCAAACAAATATTCGGTTCGTGGTCACATTATCACAGCAATGTCCCTACTATTGATGTTAGTATTCTCAGTTATTTTTCTTATTCTTATCAACAACTGACCAGCAACTTAGGAAGGGCTTGTTTGGCCTACTTTACTAGGAGATACACTCTGTCATGACAGGGAAAGTTCACTCAACAGGAGAGGTGGGCAGCTAGCACATACTATCCACAGTCAAGATAAAAACTGAATAGGAAATGGGACCAGCCTGTACATGTCAAGGACCAGCCCCAGTGACCCACTTCCTCCTGTAAAAGTCTACTTTCCCTAGCAGTGCCACCAGTTAAGAGAATGGGTGTTGAAACACATGAGCCTAAGGGAACATTTTGCATTTAAACCACAACACCCTACCTACTTCAAAAAGCCCTATACAGGTAGCAAAAATAAGGTCACAAATATTTAAAACTGGGACGTTTTTATACCTTGAGAAGAAACCTAACAACTGCTTTGAAGTGCTGCAAGCCACAGGAAAATGTAATGGAATCCAGCTACTGTCACAAAAGCTACTCCTTGGAAAGGTCAAGCCATGGCTTAAGAAGTCTTGGTGATATTTTAGCTTTTGTATATGTATTAGCTGGTTCCTACGATGATTTTCTCATATGCTATGTGTGGTTCCAAGAACTCCTAACAGTGTATTAATTTAAAATACCTATCAAGCATCCAAGGCCAAACGATCTCCTGAACTAAGGCAACACCTTGTGGAAACAATGCCTGTTTGCTAGGTCAGGCAGATAGATTTATTTCTTGTGCAATTTTACCTGAGACCCTCCTTTTCTTATACAGCCTTACTAGCATTATAGACTCCTCACTTCTTACCTAACCACCTCTAGGAATGTGGACTGAGCACATAAATTCCCTTTTAGATATACTACCTGATATTAGCTTTCAATTGACCTCCTTCTTTACCACTCCCCTTTTGAGTTGCAAAAGAAAGCCTGATGGTCACTGCCTGGGGAAACCTCTTATCTGCCTTTATGACCCTGCAAGAATTCAAGCCTGGTGACCTTGCTCTGCCAAAGGATTGCTATTGCTTGGGTTTATAACTAAATACCTGAGAGATGAGAGAACTCAGAGGTATAAGGAAGCATAGAGGATTTGAGATAGAACTTGAGGACTAGACGGAGAATAGAGAAAAAAGAATAGGAGAACTAGATGGAGAACTAGAAGAATGAGATGGAAGATGAGGAAGAACCAGATGGGAAAAAATGAGATGGTTAAGAACAAGATGGGGCAGAACTAAAATGAGAGAATTAAGATAGAACTTAGAGGGGACAGCAGATGAAGGTAGAGAGAAATCAGGCAAGAAAAGAGCTAGGCACGAGAACAGAACTGAAGCCTTGTAGATAGGATTTTATCCCAGGGGAATAAAAAAACAAAGAACTTGGTGTACTTAGATCCTTTCCCAAAAATAATTCTCACCATAGCTTCTCTTCTGAGCCCCTGGGAAGAATATTATTAAGACTGGTCCTACAATAATATTCGAGAGTGAGAGTTCTATCCATGTTTGCCATGTTGAACTAATATCTTTGTTGGTACATTTAAAAGAAACTATATTGTAAAATTTAAATGCTTGATGATAGCAAAAGAGCTAGGATGGCTGGGTATCCATTTTTTACTCCTGGTATATATGTGTCAGCAGTCACTGAACAGCATTTAAAATTCCTGTTTATAGTGTTAAAATTCTGTAGAAAACAATTATATATATAATATATATATATATATTTATAAAAAGGATTGGGTTTTCTGATCAAAGGCTAGACAGTTTCATGATGGCCATCTAATGGGAGACCAATAGTTCCTCCTCCCCAGGATCTGATAACCTTAGAGAAACCGATGATACATCCCCAGCCTGAGGCTATAGACTTAGGAGTCCTGGAGAGTTCTGGTGTGAAACTGCATTCAAAGACTGAGGGAATTAAGACTGATGTTGTCATGACTAATCCTGGTTGCCATCTTAGCTGGATATGGAATCGATTAAACCACAAGCCACTGTGGTGGCTTGCCTGTGGAGGACTATTAACCAGATACTTCTAAGTGGGAAGACCTACCTCCAATGCCAGATTGGGACTGCTGAGATATTCAGCCCTATGGACTAAACTGTTAGATTCTTGGCTTCATTGGTGTGAGACAGCCATTGTTAGATTTACCTGGACCTTATCATGTAAGCCATTGTAATCCATTTTTAATATGTTCATACTATCAGTTCTGTTTCACTAGAAAACACTAATACAAATGTGTATGGACAATACCAATAGCAAAATGGCCACATCCTCATGAAGTTCAAAGAAGTAGATTATTGTTATCTATTTTTTTTATTATATACAGTATCTGCCCCTTAAGCAATGGCTATCCTAGTCAGAGATTGCAACTCCGCTGCTACCAGCAGCAGTTAGGCTGCAAGGGCCACAGCCTGAGGGGATTCTGTGCCCTCAGGTACTGACTCTTCAAAGCTACTAAGGGAAATTTTATCTAAATCTAAAGAACTCACAATTCAATGGTTTAGGTGGAATTCTGCTCCCTCAGAAAGGCTGAATAGAAAGTAACCTCCCTTTGCTGGCACCTTCCAAAAAAAAACTCTTGCTACACGTGGTTCCTCCTTACCATTTCCTGTCAGCTACTTGCTAACTCAGCCTCCTGCTTGGAGGAGGGGGTGAGAAGTTGCAGTGTCAACAGCAACAAGACACCTGAAGTCAGGTAAAAGGCAAACAGCAGACTCATTTATTCAGCAATGGGTAGAGCCTTATATACCCTCCTCCTAACGCCCAGGCTGCATCCTGATCCAAGACATTGCTTGGTTGCCCCTCATTGGCTAGGCACAATCAGGACCTCTGACAGTACCTGTTGCTAGGCCCTCAGGCAAACTCCAGGTTTGGCCTTATAGGCCTTATATATCTTCCTATATATCCACTCTGTATTACTTAGGTCCTTAGCAGGAGCCAGAGTTCATTGCTCAGGCCTTGTTGACACCACCTCAGGAGGGCTCAGCAACTGGGTTGTGTCTGTCTCAAGTTGGCTTGCTCAACCCATCTTTGACTACCAGCCCTCGAAGAACATCCATTCCTGGAGAGCTCCCTGGGTAGAGATGATTAGGCAGTCGTAGCCTTTTGAATTTCAGAGAACCAGGCATGCAAAACCTCCTGTGGGGGCTATGAGCAGGATATCTAAGAGCCATTAAAACCTGAAGAGTTGCCTTAGTCACTGCCCACTGCTGCAGGTAGCATATAAAGAGAATAAGGATTAACAGTATCACCCCACCAATCAAAACGCAAGCATCCAGGAGGGATCAAATCGCCTTTTAAAGTTATCTCAGACCTTAGTTAAAAAAAAATCTTTCTCCAATGACATCACCAGGACCCTCGTCATATTGATACAGGATATTTGTTCCCATAGTAGAATGGAATAATGAAAGAGGTGAGGCATATTGACCAGAAGTGCAGATTGTAGGCCAGTAGGGACATGTCTCTTACTGATTCTATTTCTTAGGCATTGGACAAGAGAAAGAAAAAAGGGAGTAAAGCAAAGGGCTTCCTTTACAGACCAGGCACCCTCCGATTTTTTGGTGGTCAGCACCAGGTCCATAAAGGGCAGGCCTAGGGAAGAGCTGGTGGTAAATATCACAGGGAGAGCAGGGGAGTTAACTGCCACTGGCAACAGAATGGGAGACAAGGGAACCAGAGCCAATAGATCCTCTGCTTTTGAGGGAGTACAAGGGGCAATGGTGGTGAGTAAGTATGTTACCCATCCATGGCAATTCTTCTCTGGTGGAGGTGGGCTGGTCTGTGGTGGGACACAAATCTCTTGTTGGGACCCATATTGGCGTAGTTTCACTCTCTGTCCTTCTGGCCCTGTATATTCAACCCATCTTGCACTGTGTTTTACTTGAGACAAAATGCCAATTTCTAAAAGCTGAACATTTACTTCCAGAAGAGGCCAACCTGGATGCCAGGATTTTGGTGCAATTACTGTTA
>LZPO01046519.1:0-10848 GCA_001675575.1 Neotoma lepida
AAAAGGAAAAGAAGAAGACATGAAGCAAAGGGGCAGTAGGGAGGTGAAGATAAATCTAGTAAGAGTTGGGGGTGAATATGATCAAAATGTATTGTGTGCAATTCTCAAAAAACTAATAAAATCTTAAAAAGGAAGAAGAAAAAGATTGTCAGCCTTGTTAGAGGTATAGACTTTGTAAAGCTGTTAAGCTGAGTGTGTGTAGGTGATTCTCTGTGGAGAATTAATGAACACAATTGTAGAAGACTTTGACAGAATTTAAGGCCTTAGAATGAAAGGAAACATCTAGGAAGTAAAAGAGGAGTGTGCTTGTCATAAGTCTGTGACCCACCTCAAAGTTAAGAAGTTAAATACTAGGCAAGTCATCAAAAGAAAAAATGAGAACTGGTGAGATGACACAAGAGGTAAAGATACTTGTAGGCAGAGTTTTTCTGTCCTGACTGCCCAGTTCTAAATAAACACACAAAAGCTTATTTTAATTACAGAATGTTGGGTAATAACTCAGGCTTATTACTAACTAGATCTTACATTTAAATTAACCCTTTTCTATTATCTATGTATTGCCACTCTGTCCATGGTCTCACTGGTCCTCTGGCATCTTATTTCTGCGGTGGCCTGCTCGCATCTCTCCTCTCTCTTGACTCCACCCTTTTTCATCCCAGTCCTCAGTTTTATTGTCCCGCCTGACTTTATCCTGCCTGTCCATAGCAAACAGCTTTATTATTAACCAGTGAGAGCAACACACATTCACAGCATACAGAAGGATCATCCTATAGCATTTCTCCTTTCTGTCTAATCAAAAAGGAAGGTTTCAACTCTAACATAGTAAAATTCCATGTAACAAAATAGTTATCAAGCAAGAATTACAGTTACAGTAGCGAGTCTATTTCTATTTGACAAAATCAGAGAAAACAATTATTCATTTTATCTTGGTGAGTCTAAAGTTTTATATCTAATTTACCATTATAACTAAGGAAAACTATCATTATAACTATCTAGTCTTCAACTCTATCAAAAACCTGAGAAGGAAATAATATTACCTGCATAAGCAGAAAATGCAGGCAAGAGACTTCCAAAAAATATGAGAAATGATAGAAACAGCTGGCTGCCTGGACAGTCATCCAAGGTTCCTTTGTAATATTGGGGCATCCATTTCTGGCCTACAGGCCTAGCATATCTGACAGACTTTCCTGAGAAGCAGGGAATTTTGAAGGAAGGACTGACTGTCCTACGTTATCTTGGCAAAGTTTGGCAGTCGCCTTTCTTGCATCCTGCTGGTCCAGTTTGGACAGTAACCATCAGCAATTGAGGCAAGGGCAGTTTCTTTGCCCACATGGCTAGCTTTAGCCATAAAGAAAACAAACTCCATACAGAGTTTCTTAAATGTCCATTGTCTTTTCTGGAGTATATTGGTGCTGCCAGGAGCAGACATGTCTCACTGTCATGAGAAGTCTAAGTTCTTAAAACATTTAAAATGCCATATTCTATAGGTCTTTGAAGTACTTGAAGATTACCTATCTATCTGAATATATCTTTGTATACCTAAAAAACCTGACTATAAAAGTTTGACTATTATAGATGACTATTAATCTGTATTTTTAAATTATACATTACATTTTTAATTGAGCTGCATAAGAATAGAAATATACACATAGTATAACAAAATTAACTTTAAATTTGTATCAGTAAACAAAAATCCAATGTAAACTATTTTGAGATTAACAGTTGTTTTTTTGGATTAAAGTTGATTCAGTAATCTACCCTTTTTTCCCATCATTTCTATATCATATCCCCCTTTCTTCGTTTAGAAAGAGATTGACTATGACCAATAACAATTTATAATCAATACCTAAACAAAGACAAACATCCATAATCTATTTTTTGAGAATGTGGGCATATTTGTCTAGACTAGTTCCTGTTGATTTGGGGGCGCTGGTAATCTTTTTGGGACCCTGAGAAAATTCAGGATAATTGTTGTCTTGACTGTAGTAGTCTGTGTGGCTGAGTCATCTCAGTCAGCAGCCTGGAAGCTGTTCTAGATGCTCGATCACCTAGGCCATCAGTTCCCATCAGAGATTTTTCAGGGAGTCTTCCTTGATCAAACCTGATTTTTCTTAACCAGGAATGAATCCATAGCCTCTCATTTCCTGTGGAAACAAAACCGTAACCTCTCCCTCAAAGTAACATATCTTTTGATTTAAATTTTGAAGTCAAGATAATTTTAAAATATATAGGTTGGTTTAGTTTAGTAGCTTTCATAATCAAATCATTTGCCCACTAACAGTCAAAAAAAAAATCTAAAGAGAACACAATAAAATATAGAATTCAGACTCTCTGTGTATTTTCTATCTTTACGTGGCTTATAATTTTTTTATTACTCTATTACCTTTTTAAGGACTTTACTGTTATTTTTAAATCTTTTTTAAATTTATGACCGTTTCTATCCTTTCTCTTTTCTCTCCAAGTCTATGCACACTTTCTAAATATACTGTGACCCATTTAGAGGCCTTTTGTCTGAATCTGCCCTTAGTATGTATCTCTAACCCTTTATGTCTGTATGAGCAAAAACCCTAAATCCGCCATGCAGTGTGCTGGCTGAGCTCTCAAGCCTGCAGGCAGTGGCTGGGAGAAGTCTCTCTGTACTGTGGCCCATGTTGGAGACTATGGGAACCCACTACTCTGCAGCTCAAGCCTGCATGTTGCAGCCAGGAATGACTCTGTGCCGTGGCCCTCATGAGAGACATGAACTATGAAGCTGTTCTTGACTTCATTTTTTGTGTGTCTAGAATCCCTTTTTTCAAGTTTTCTCAGACTTTATGTGGATGTATGTGCCTCACGTTGGGCCACCATATGTAAACGGAGGCAAGAGTTTTTCTGTCCCAACCACCTGGTTCTAAATAAACACACAAAAGCTTATATTAATACAGAATGTTTGGTCAATAGCTCAGGCTTATAATTAACTAGCTCTTACATTTAAATTAACCCTTTTCTATTAATCTATGTATTGCCATGAGGTTGGTGGTTTTACTGGTCCTCTGACATCTTGTTTCTTGGGTGGCTTGCTTGTATCTCTCTCGACTCCACCCTTCTTCAGTTTGTTTGTCCCGCCTAACTTTATTTTGCCTTGCCATAGGCCAAACAGCTTTATTATTAGCCAGTGAAAGCAATACACATTCACAGCATGCAGAAGGATCATCCCACAGCAGATACTTGCCACCAAGCTTGATGCCTGAGTTTGATCTCTGGGTCCCACATAGTGGAAGGAGAACATTGACTCAAGTAAGTTCTCCTATGGCCACCACATGTAGCCCAACTGTGTACTTATACAAACACACAATAAATGCATGTAATTAAAATTAAGAAAGGAAATTGAAAAATTAGTGTCAATGAGGCAGAAGGGTAAAACATTTTTTAGAAACTAAATAAAGGATGCTAAAAAAGAAATAATAGTTACTTGTGTCCCATGATGCCAGGAGACAAAAAAAGATAAACTCTGACAAGGACATAGAATGCAGCAGGGTGACATTGTTATGGCCTTAGCAAATGGTGGTTAGGATGTAGCCAGATTTAAATGGTTTCAAGACATACCACTGAAGAAATTGCAAGATAGGACTGCTCTTTAGAGAATTTTGTTCTGAAACTTGAGGACCATATAAGGGGCAGAATTGCTCAGTTCAAAAGATGGAGGTAAGTGTGATTTCATGCTAAAGAGATTGATAGGGGAGAGGTAGAATAATTGCTAATGCGGGAAGAAGGGATGGCAGAAACGATCATGTCATCAGCAGGACAAAGGGTTAAGATCCAAGTCACAGATCTTAGCCCTTAATTTGATACAGCAGTCTCAAATTTGGTGGTAGGGAGATGAGAATGATCACATAATGGCTTCTGATTTCACGGTGACGTACAAGGAATGCTTGTTAGCTGTCAGTGCATGTTGAGGGAGGATGTGTAGGATTGAAAGGAAGGAAAAAGCAATTGAGCAATTATGGCAGTTACATCCTGAAAGATATATTGGACAGTGTTGAGTGTTCACTTTTAGAAGTCACCAGGATATGTTGTCTTTCTACAGATATAATTTGTTCATAGCTGTGGATTTTTGTATGATGAAAGGGATAAGGGGCCAAGGATTTGGAATGTATTTACAGCAGAGTGGTCCAGAAAATGACCAGGAGTTCTAACCTTTTTGAGAATTGGGGTGGATGAGTACAGGCTCAGTGAAGGTATGGTCCCTGGACAGAGCTTTGCTTGGTTTTGTCTGTGTATGACCAGGATTCTTCTCTTTCTTTCTTAGGATGTCTGGAATGGCTGGTCTTTTTAGCATCTCTGGCAAGATTTGGGTGAGTACTTTTAAACAATTATTATAGTTGAAGATATATTTTTTTTAAAGAATAGAAATTATAGCTATTAAATAATAGAAAAATGAAAATTTATAAGTACTTTTATAATTCTGTTTTCCTTAAGCCATAAAACTACTCTCATTTTTGGTTCATCATAGTAATATGTATTTATAGAAAGGCATAACTTGAAGAGGTACCCATAGCAGCTGTGTCAGAGTCATAATTTTATTAGATTGGTGATGAAATCCTTATAAAAGCAAAAAGGCTTATGTGATGTGGTTTTATTTTATCTCACTATTCCCTTGGAAAATCTCTTTATAGATCAAAGATTGTCTAGGCAGGCATAAAAGTCATTCTGTGTGTCTGGAAGCAGCAAACTGTAACCTGAGAGAGGCTTGGTTTTATAAACAGAGCTTTCTTTGGGCAGCCATGCTTATAGTGTCTGCTGTTTCTTGATTAGGTTGCACTGCAGTGATGGGGTTGTGTAGCTTTTACAGAAACCAGGAGCTGTGCCCACTAGGGTAAAGCACTCCCTGTTGTATGTGCTTGTATAGTGACACATAGTCACTTCAGTGTTAGAACAATTATTTAGGCCAAATGTTTAATTATTTCCTAGTTTTTAATGTCATTAGCTTTTAATATGTCCATTTCTTTCTCTTCTCTGTAGGAGGAGCTTAATACCATAGATTTGTCATGTACTGTGTTTGAGTTGCTTGCTTCCTGGTTCTAAATAACAATGCTTGAAACTTATTATTTGACTTTGAAGTAAGGCTAATAATAGCAAATTTAAGATAAAATTCTGTAGCACTTCCCGTGTGTGTGTGTGTGTGTATGATCTCTTGTGATCTAGATGGGGACATCTCTTTTCTCATCTTTTCTTCCATTTACCACAATGTCCAGAAATGTTGATAGCAAGTTATAGTGAGATGATGTACAATAATAAGGTCCCTTTCTTGAAGCCTGCAGGAGGCTGTTAGATTAGGTCTTGTAGATATTCAGAGACAGACTGTAAAAGGAGACCAGAAGCCTTAGCTACCGCTGGAGAGGCCTCGCTGGCTGCTCCAATGCAAGAAAGACATTAAGGGGATTCTGAAATGTGTTTGAAATGGATCATGGGCTTGTTCCTGAACTCTTCAAGAGTATACCTCCTCTGATAAAGGTGAACTCCAAACCGTAAGACTGTCCTTCAGGGCCACTGCAACTTTGACTGAGACCATGTAGTACTGGTTGCTGCAGTTNAGATGTCTAAAGTTCATGGAGGCCTTGATCTGACCACTCATAGAAATGACTTTATTTCTCTTATTTAATGATTATTTCATTTAGTCCCTTCATGCAAATCTATATGTACCAAAAAATAGCTCTAATTTAGTCATCTGGTAAAACACTTAACAGTATATAAAGTTCAGGGCAGTCAGCTGACATTTTAAAATATTTTCAATAAAATAGAGTAGGATACTTTTATGTAATGAAAGCATATAACATTGAGCAAGTGTCAGTATTTTGATCTTAGGAAACATGATTAAGGAAATAGAAATATAAAAATCTAAAGCTAAACTGGATCTCTTGTAATTGACTACATACATAGTTTCATAATACCACAACTCCAATCTTTCATAAGGGTCTCTAAAGACATTGTGAACTCAAAGTAAACAGATGGAATTTTATGTCTGTGGTTGTAAAAACAATTGCATTAATTTTAGTCCTTAGTAATAGTTAATTTTTTAGTCATTAGTCTTCAGTAATAATTAATTATCTAAGAAAACCGCAATATTGTAGAATTTCTTTAGAAGTTCAAATAGATCCCTTGAAGGATAAGCTGATACAAGAAACTTGAAGTGAAACTTATTAAAATAAGATAATGTTTTCAAATACTAAGCAGTGTTGGACCCAGAATGCAATGATTCAGAGGCAAATAACTTTTTTTTGTTTTGTTTTGTTTTTCGAGACAGGGTTTCTCTGTGTAGCTTTGTGCCTTTCCTGGAACTCACTCGGTAGCCCAGGCTGGCCTCAAACTCACAGAGATCCGCCTGCCTCTGCCTTCCGAGTGCTGGGAGCAAATAACTTTTTTGTACTTTGAAAACTCACTTAGAAAGTTTCTTAAGTGTTTTAATCATTTGTTTTGGAGAAAAGGTATATGACACTTCACATTATTCATCCACAATTTGTTCATTCCAGACTCATGAGTAAGGTAAAGCAGTAGGTATTCACAAAGCAAGTTTAAAAATATATCCATGAGTCAGCCCAGAGCTGGAGTGACCTTTAGTGTCCTCTGTCTCTTTGGCATACTTCAAGGCTTCAGCCCAGTAATGACAATGAGTCATCAAGCAAAGCATAAACTGTTCCATACACATTTTTTACCTAAAACCAGAGCTGAATAATACCTCTTAAAACAATAGAATTGGAAGCTACCTTCAAATACAGCTTCAGGAAGAAAGGATTTATTTCAGTTCACAGTTCCACTGCAGGGTAGGTTGGCAGCTAGGACTCTAGCCTGACTGTGGGACTTTCTAGCCAGTGACATTGTAGAGGTGAAGAGAGAAACTGATACAATGGGGTGGGGGGTGGTAGGTCTGGGTAGAGGAAGGAATGAGGGGAGGAATTACTACCATTAAAGACCTTTTGAAAAAAGCCTTATGAAAACCTACTATGGAAGCATATATATGCTTATACATATGAAAAAAGAGTTTAAATGGAGTTAGTTACCCTAGAAGAGTGATACAGTACCCTGATTAAGAGCCATATGTGAACAGTTACCTCCCTTTGGGTTGTTGGCTAGTAGGATACCATAGACCTGCAACACACACACTATTGCTGTTACTCTTGGCTATTCTCTAGAACACTCTGTTGCCGAAGACACCACAGACTTGAGTCACAAAACATGGAGAATTTAAATGGGTAAATTTAAATTTAGAAGCTTCATCTCTGTTGACTGGCTTTCATAGTGCTGAAAGGTGATGTACATGCCATTGGAGGAGAAAATTCATCATCAGTCTTACCCAGCTGTCTACTTTGTAAGCTACAATAGTGACTGTCCTGGTAATATATATCCACCGATGGAATAGTGGCACCAGTGTTATGGGAATAACGACTTACTGATTAGATTTAAGGCCTGCTCCTTGAGATGGACCCCATACTTGGCAGTGTTACTGGGGCCAGGAACCTGTGGATACGTAGGTCATTGGTCCTAGGAGAGAACCTATTGCTATTGTTCTGTTAAATGGACACGGTATTAAAATGACTACTAGTGATTTTTTTGCTATACACAACATTAGTATATCTTTCAAAGCTTATGAGAGAAATTTCTTGCAGTGGATGACAGTCAACACAAAGACAACTAGTCAATGTGCAGAGAATAGATGGTTACAGAGTATTCTGCCCTAAATGGGTCATATCTAACATGCCTCTCTCAGGGATCATTGAGGAATAGGGGGCCAAAAGATGTGAGAGCTAACAGTGATACGTGACTACAAGGAAACAATGTTTTCCAGACGTAAGAGTGAAATTGCACATATGAACAGACAGTAGCTGTGACTACATGTGTAAGACTTGGGCAAGCTCAAGCCAGACAAAATCCCAGCATGCAGGGGAAGAGGCTACATATACCAGGGCAGTCAAACCCAAAATTATTTGGCTAACAAATTTTATTTTATTTTTTTAAAAGAAAGACTTGTAAAAGAAACCAGATTGAGTGAGTAGATAGATGAGGGTTAGCCCTAAATGGTGTTGAGGGAGAGGTGTTGAATATGCTCAAAATATATTGTATGAAATTCTCAAAGAATTAGTAAAAGTATTAGAGGGGGACAGGGTTCACATAGTCTCTCTCTTGGATTGTTCGCTAGATGCCCACAATTTCCTTGGTTAATGCCCCATATTTCTTACATCTTCAACAGTCCAGGATCTCCTTGGCCACTTAGGTTTCACTTCCATGGCTTTGCACAATAGCCTGTTAGGGCTTCCTTTGCAGAGAACCATATTATTTGCGCTTAGCAGCTTTCTGAATCTTTGGCCTCTGTGATCCTTTCATGCTTTTGCATAATGCATGCCCATAAAACCAGCACTATGTGGATTCTGCTGCCAGGCTGTATCAGTGAGAGAT
Source organism: Neotoma lepida (assembly GCA_001675575.1). Classification (NCBI taxonomy): domain Eukaryota; kingdom Metazoa; phylum Chordata; class Mammalia; order Rodentia; family Cricetidae; genus Neotoma; species Neotoma lepida. The sequence goes on from LZPO01046519.1 coordinate 8,431, forward strand.
GTAGCTTAAGTGGTGAATCTTTGAATTGTCAGATTATTGTGGTCATTAACAGTTTTTATTTGTTTGTTTGTTTGTTTGTTTACACGTTTCTCATTCAGAATGGGTCAGATTAAAATATTTAATTTCTTAACATAAACTAAAAATCTAATAAGAATGACTTAGATTTTGAGAAATGAAATTAAAGTAGCAACTTGGATTCATTGTGTGTGTGTGTGTGTGTGTGTGTGTGTGTGTGTGTGTGAGAGAGAGAGAGAGAGAGAGAGAGAGAGAGAGAGTGTGTGTTCTGGGAAGATCATTCAGTAATTGTTTCTATGGGCTGCTAATATCTAACTTGGAGCCTTTTTATCTGTGCCTAGTAATTGATTGGATTGTAGTTTGTGGTCTTATCGTGAGGAAGTATGGGCCCAGCACATCTACCTCTAAATAGACTTTAATTTGAAATGAACAGTTTATATCTATAATTCACATGTTGTTTAACATTAGGAAAATTAAGTGAAGAGATATTTTAAATGGTTCATACACTAAGGCATCACTTTGCTTTACAAAAAAACTGATAAGGGCCCAAGGGTTTCACATTTTAATAAACCATGTTAGGTGTTGTTCAATGGTCTTTTAATAAAAAACCCAGAGCCAGATATTGAGGTGAAAGCTGAAAGATCAGAGAAACAGAGCAAGCCACAGCCACCACCTATTATCTCAACAACCCGACAAATCCTCAGACTGAAAGCCTCTGAGTCCCCACCCGAATGGGTCTCAGCTGGACTGCTTTAGTTCCTCTTTCCTCACGCCTTATATACCTTTTCCCACCCTGCTGTCACTTCCTGGGATTAAAGGCATGTGTGCTTCCCAGTACTGGGATTAAAGGTGTGTGCCACCACTGCCTGGCTCTGTTTCCAATGTGGTCTTGAGCTCCCAGAGATCCAGATGGATCTCTGCCTCCCGAGTGATAGGATTAAGGATGTGTACCACCACTGTCTGGCCTCTGTGTCTAATCTAGCAGCTGGCTGTGTCCTCTGATCCTCTGGCAAGCTTTATTGGGGTGCACAATATATCACCACAGTTAGGATTAAATATGGAAGAATAGGTAGTGATTTGGTGAAGGATATTAGAAAACCTATGATGGAAGAAAGAATTGTCAAAGCAATATGACCAGACCTCTATCAAGATCTTAATTACTCTGTTTGTAATGCTACAAAATTTGACTTGTTCATTAGTAGTCATTGAGTATAAACTTTGGGCACACATGTGGAGTGACAGTTTGTAGACCAGAGTTTCAGCTGGAGAATCCTGCACTGCAGGTAAACATTTCATTCCCCTTTTGATTGCAGCACCTTCACAACTATTTCACAGTGACTCTTGGAATTCCCGCGTGGTGTTCTTACGTCTTTTTCATCATTGCCACTTTGGTGTTTGGACTATTCATGGGTTTGGTAAGATAATGCTAGTCTTTTTTCTTTTCTTTTAAACAGAGGGTATAATATAAAAATTAAAAGGTGACCATGAAAGGAAAAACACATAAATATCATTTTGTGTCCTTTATGCAGTTAATTTGCTTGTTGGTTGCAATGGTAATGTGTAATATAATGGAAAATTCATTAATTTTCACTTTCTAGTCTTATCTCTAAAATATTCTGAAGATTAATGCTGCCGAGAATATACACAGCTATCAATGGGAAAAAAATTCCGTACTTGAACAGGCAATCATTTTCCAAGACAACCAAGTTAGCTGTGATTTCACACAAAGCTCCTTGCTTTGAGCACTATGGTAAAGACAAAGAATGTACCTACCAGGTTAGATAAAAGATAGTTTTCTTGTTCCTATCCTCCAGTTGAATATCTAATCCTGACCAGATTCTTATGTGTACTCTCTAGTTCCCTGAGCTTGTTTTTTGTTAGATAATATAGATAAAGGAACATAGTTTCTACTGTAGAAAAACAAAAAAATTCAAAGTAAATCATTATGTCCTTGAAAGGGATTCTTGGCCACATTTCAGAATACTTAGACAGCATCACATCCTGCCATTACTAACTGCTTGGGAGGAGCCATGGAGAATGGAGACAGTGATCCAGGTGGCCTTAAGTAGTCTTTCAGCTAAAATAATTCACAGAACAATAAAAAGCAGGGGTTGCTTTTGTTTCTATTACTTGGTTTCTATTTCTGCTGTTATGCAGGCACTGCCTAAACTTTGGTAATAAATAAATTACTATCAAGATGCTTGTTGATCTTTGCCTTGCCTGAGGCCTCCCACAGAGGGAAGTCTGCAGTGTTACAGGCATAGATGCCACCATCTGTGAAAAAATGCGTCTGTCTTCCTCATTTAGGTACATCTCTCTAGGTGGAAGCCAAAATCTGAAAGGGTGATTGTGTAAGATGAAGAAGGTATCATTTATCTATAAGCAATGTTTATAAACCTTGCC
>LZPO01046521.1:0-10832 GCA_001675575.1 Neotoma lepida
CCAGTCCACCCGGGAGATCTCTCTTTTTCCCCCTTCCTGGGGAGGTCCATGCATCCCACCTTGGGCAGTCCTTGTTACCTAGCTTCTCTGGGTCTGTGGATTGTAGCCCAGTTATCCTTTACTTTACAGTTAATAGCCACTTATAAGTGAGAACATGCCTTGTTTGTCTTTCTGGGTCTGGGTTACCTCACTCGGGATGATTTTTGGCTAAGACTTCTAGCAATAGAGGATACGTACCCTGAACTGGACATCTCCGGTGATCAAATTGATGACTACTCCAATTGTCATCAGAGTGCCTTTGTCCAGTAACTGATAGAAACGGATGCAGTGATGCACAGCCAAACATTANGCCAAGCTCAGGAAGTCCTGCTGAAGAGAGAAAGGAAGCATTGTAGGAGCCAGAGGGGTCAAGGACATCACAAGAAAACCTACAGAAACAACTAACCTGGACTCATAAGAACTCTCACAGTCTGAATCAACAACCAGGGGGCCTGCATGGGACTGACCTAGACCTTCTACATACATGTGAGAGTTGTATGGCTTGATCTACTTGTGAGACTCCTAACAATGGGAGCAGAGGCTATCCCTAACACTTTGGCTGGCTCTTGGGAACCTATTCATCATACTAGATTGCCTGGCCCAGTCTTAATACAAGGGGAGGTGTTTAGGCTTACTGGAACTTGATAGGCCATGCTTTGTTGATACCATGGGAGACCTTCCCCCTCTCTGAACAGAAACAGAGGACAAGTGGATGGGTAGGTAGGGGGAGGGAATGGGAGGAGAGGAAGGTAGGGAAAAATCAGTCAAAATGTAAAATAAATAAATAAATTCTGGCTGGAGGAATATATCATTTTGGCGGAGGAATAAGGGTTCCTTTAAAGGATATATATTGTTCCTGTATCTTTTTCTGGATCTTTTCCTATGCTCTCCACTACCATCAAATGATCAGCTCTGTCCCACCACAGCCTCCACCATGATGTTCTGACCAACACAGGCCCAGAAACAATAGAGCTATCTGACCATGGAACCTCTGAAAGCATGAACCAATGAAAACCCTTCCTGTTTAAGTTGATCTTCTTAGGTTTTCTCACAGCAGCACAAAAGTGACTATTACAGAAAGTAAGTTCCTTGCCAATTGTCATCATGAGACTTTGAGTTGAATATGATGGACACNATAATGCCATGATTAGACTTGTAACTTCATTATAATCATTAGCTTTTGTGTTACAGGTTGTGTTAAAGCTTTGAGGGATGATATGGTCATTTAGCTCACCAGTGTGAAGTCCCTTTACTGTTAGAAGGCAGAAGACAGAGCGCATAAAGCTTGAGCTATGTTAAATCATCCAGCTCCTGCTGAGGCTTGAGACAACAAGCATACCTTCTCAGGTGATATAATATTCAAACTAGCAGTGTGTACAGTGCACACAGCTCAAGAAAGCTGATATCAGTTTTCACAATTCAGAATCATGTCTAACAGCTGCTCGGCTTCCCTGAGAAAGTTCTTGTGAATCAGATAAAGATCTAGTGAAAACTTTGTGGTCATAGTTGTGGTTTCATTCATTCAGTCATGCAAGTAGTTATCTACTGATTCATTAGATAACCAATGTTCAACAAATACTTTCCTAATTTGTACTATATATTAATCTTCACTATGAGGATAAAGTAAAAATGAGCCCCTAATATTACTATTGATAAACTTTTAGAAGAATAGATTCAATGAACAAATTGGCAACAAAAAGATATCAAGTAACAGCTTAGTAATAATGCTGGAGAAAGAAAAAAGCATATTGGAGGTATGATTTTTTTCAAAGTATTATTTAGGGTAATTATCATACTGTTATGGCAAGACCATGAGCTCCCTCAGTAATCCAGTACTCATATGAACCAGGCTGCTGTATGGAATAGAGCTAAATTCCTGAGAGACCACATGATTCAACAAAAGCACTGTTATGATTTTCAGATTGAAGTGTGTGTTAGCATGCACAGATTGCACAAATGCAAGAAGTTATAAATGTGCTTTAAATCAGTAACAAAGCCTGAGACCCAGGGCTCACTCTGTATCCAAAAAATATAAGTGCCAGTAATGACATTGTCAATGCCATTTTTAAAATAAAAATGCCATCATGAAAATCACAGGACTCAGGTTTGCTTTTCCAANCCCTCCAGGTGCTTGACAAGTTTAACTCCAAAAGATGTCCTTAAGAGATTTTATTTCTCCTTTTTATTTTCTTTTTTTGTTCCTACACATAGATGGGGCTCTGTGGACCGGGTGTCACCTGTCTCATATCCAAGAACACATAAAAGTCACCCTTTTGATTGAAGGCTGCTAAGGGCATATCCACTCACAAAGGAAATGACTTGTGAAAGAAATGTACACACACCCAGAAATTACCTTTCTGCATGTAGTGCTTCTTCAAATGAAAACAAAACAGAGTAACTGATCCAGCTTCTTCTGGTGCTGCCCTGGCTTCATCTTTTTTGGACTAGAGGGTCTTTCCAGCTCTGCTCTGGAGACTAGACCCAGTCCTAGCACCACTGGGTTGGAACTACTTTCTCTTCTCACAAAGTAAGGATGATAGTTTTCTTCTCATGAGGAGGTGAGTTTATATTTGAAAATGGTCCAACATCATGAAAATCTAAAAAATAATATAATATAGTGTGTCATGTAAAATTAAGTAATATAATATCTTAAAGCCAGGCAGTTCTGGAGTCACTTAGTAGTTAAGTGTTCTTGAGCTAATTTCTTAACTTAATTTCAGTCTTATGTATCTTTTCCCATTTTGCAATTAAATAATAATGATGATAACAGTGTGAACAATGGTGCTGTTGTTGTTGATGATGAAGATGATGGAAATGACAGTGATAATAGTAATGATGATAGAATAATGGCAGTGATAGAGCAATTGATATTTACTTAGTACTAATATTCTGTATTAGTTATGTGTTATTGCATTATAACCCATCTCCAAACTCAGTGGCTTAAAGCTACACATCTACATTTCTCTTATTTGTGGTCAGGGTTTGGACAGCAGCGTAATTGGATAATTCTGGCTAGACTGCTTTCCTCTGGACAGTGAATCACAGCCCTGGGATTCCAGTGAGTTAAGTGCAAGCATCACACAAAACCTCCCTACCTCTTCATAAGCTAATCCAAGTACAGCAGTCTCTAAGGCCCTCATGCACAAGAACTATTTTGTTTCCATAAAAATAAGACAAAGCACTGAAGCCTGTGATCTAGAATATTCATTCATTGAACATGCATTTTGTAAGTTTCAGTTGTGTGCCAGACAGCTTTCTAAGTACTTGGACCAGCTGTGGGGAAAAGTCTTTTCTTTTTTCGAGAAAGAAAGAACAACCATAAACACAATGTTATATTTTTTAGTAGACTTCATAAGGTAATATTGAGGAACTTGGTAAGGCAGAAACAAGATAATTTTAAAATTTGTTCTTACAGGATGACTAGAGCAAAGAAAAACCATTTGATCTTGTATCACTGTGGTACCCGCCAAAGGCTGATGATGTGTTAACTGACAGGCACATTGGAGTTGAACTTTTAATGATGCCAGGATTCACATGGATTCAGCTAATAGAACCACAACTGACTATCACCCCAATACTGAAGTAGAAGATCACTTATTCTGGGCTTAATAACCAAGTCAATGATATGGAAAAGAATTTAACAAGATGTGTTCACAGTGATGCCCCCTTTGTGGCAAGAGAATAATTAGTTTTCTAAGGGACAAAGCCACACGTAGTGTGTAGCAACATAGCTGAGACCTCAACAATGATGTGGATAGACAACTAGGAGTTAGAGTTTAGTGAAAATAATTACAATAAAAATGAGTTATTAAAATAAGAGAAAAAAGAGTGGCAGAACTGACCTTGCATGACTTTGCATATCTTTTATTCAAAATTTCCAGGGTAATAGACTTATGCATAATTTTCAAATGTGAGTGTGATCTGAGTGCTAGGAAGATGCTCCATCTCTCCAGTTCGNTCTCCAGCCCCCTCTTTCTGTCTCTCTCTTTTATATACATAGGTGTTGATAGATTTTATTTTTATTTTTACTTTATAGTAATTTATTCATATAAGACAGGAAATGTGAAAGCAATTTTATTCTTAGAGGTAAAAATACTCTTTGGATAAAATGTTATGAGACATATTCTCCCACAGAATTAATTAATTAATTAAACCTTCACCATATACATTTTTTTCTTCTCATTATTTCACAGTAGCTCAGAAATAAGAGTTTTATTGTGAACCTTATGGAAAAAGTGACTGAATTCCTAACTCATCAATGCTACTGACAGAGTTCTGAGTTACTTTGGTCCAGAAATATAGAAGGAAAACTATTTCCTTTGAGAATGCAATTAAGACATAATCTCTCTCTCTCTCTCTTTCTCTCTCTCTCTCTCTCTCTCTCTCTCTCTCTGTGTGTGTGTGTGTGTGTGTGTGTGTGTATGTGTATGTGTATTTGTTTACCTCTGAACGAAAAAGGGTGCTGGTTAAAAGGTATGTACATACACATTTTGATTTGTAATTTAATAGTTAAAAATGCACATGTTTGGAACTCACAGGTCCCAAACACATTTCAAAATCTTAATGCTGCTCCTATAATCCACAGATCAGAATAGAAAACAGATGCAGAAAAAAACTGAAATTCTCAAACGAATACAAGACAGATCAGGAGCTGNCTACTGTCTGCTGAGTGCTGGGACTCTGGGTGGATGCCACTGGTGCTGCAATGGCTGACATCATTCCTTATACTGCGGAGTGCTATACCAGAAATGTGGTCATTAAACATTGATTGAGTGATTACAGCAGAAATCAGCCCGGATATGTCTTCTTTCTGACATCCACAGAACATTAAGCTCCCAGTAAGGCAACAGGGGAAGAAAAGGAAAAAGTCAGAATAACAGTCAGAGGTACTGAATCAAAAANTTTCAAGCAGCCCGTTGCATAAAGGCTTATAACAGAGTGGAGCTTATGTAGCCTTCCCACAGCCTTCCTGATCCAGGTGGTCATTAAGAAGTGTATGTGGGAGGTACAAGTATATTTGTAGGTGGGATGGAAGTTATCTCAGGAATGTCTCTGTCTGATTTGTACACAGAGCTAACAAAGCAAGTCCAAGGAAAATTGTTTCTTATCAAACAGATGAAGCAGAAGCTGCATCCATCACTCCTTCTTATTTCCACTGGTGAGAAAGTGCACCCAGTGGCCACAATTTGCTTCAAGGATGGTGTAATACTTGGTTCCAGGTGGGGCCTGGGGAGAACAGAATCAGGGATTGCAGTCAGTAACTGGTATCCAGTCAAAACACAATCTGATGGAAATTCTGGGGAGAAAAAAGCTACAAATAAATATTTATATTTGGTTTCAGAAAAAAGAAAACTACCCTAGAATAACAAGAGTTGTGATAATACATGGCTAAAGTCGAATAATGAGAAATTCTTTAATATTTAAAGTTTAGACTGAAGATAGAGACCAAGAACAACAAAGACCAACTGCATTTCTTTGACTGCCAAGGTCAATATAGAGTCCGTTTTCCAAAGCAGACGGTTCATTGATGGTCATTTTACTGCATCCCAGAAACTTGAAACCTGTATATAGGGTGAATGACCAGTACCTATTCTTCTGAAGAACCATGCAAAATTTCAGTGCTAAGATTCTAAAAGTCTAGCCAAACAACAGAAGTAATGGAGAGAGAGGAACAAGTGAAAGCACTGGGAAGAGAAGCCAAATGAACCAGTGACAGTCCTTTGGAGGTGTCAAGTTTTTACCAAATGAGTTAGGGTCTGCTGCAACGAAGACAGCAAAAGCTCCCCCAGGGCCATACACTGCCTGTGGTGGAAAGTGTGAGCTTTTGTGTGCCATTTCCTATCCTTCTTATAAACTGCAGGAGCAATCCAGACAATGCTAAGTGCCTTATCTTTCCTGTGGAATACAATAAAAGCTATAATAGCTTTTCCTAAATGGTGGCAGCTCAGAGGAGCTAAAACACTTCCATTATTGTGTCTGTGGGAGCAAGGGAGGAACAGGTACCCAGAGTGAAATTTGGAAAAGGAAACCATGTTTTCAGAATAACGAGGAACCTCTTTGACCTAAAGTCTTCCTCTTGAAGGAGAAAATTGCACAGCAAATAAAATACCTTAAGTTCTAAATAATTTCCTTATTACAAAATCAGCTGTGAATATGGAACAGAAATTCTAAGGATACAAAAGGACCTGAAATGTACCTATTAAGAAACTAAAACTAGAGCTAAGGTGTTGATTTTCATTTTGATATGAAAAGTTAACAGGAGATTGAAGAGGCCAACATTTAAGACCATGGAAAAGTGGCAAATTTTAGAGGAAAAAAAGGTATTCGTGTCTTTGACACATTAGTACACATTTTAATCAAACAAAATAAGAGGCCATACTTTACAAAGCAGAAACCTGAGGACATGGTGATCTCTGGACTCACTATGTATTTTCGCTTCCTAATCATCCACGCCATCATTTCTGTCTTTTATAGTATCTACTCACATTTGTCCCTTCTCATTCAGTTCTTTCTTCTAACCTCTATATTGACAACTTTGCCCTCATAGGCCTCACTATCTTTTGAGCCCCTGTAGTGTTTACTATAACACCCAGGTGGTGATCAGGATTATCACTGAATTGTCCCATAGGTTTACCAGATGTTTCTCTAGTCTCCCCTCACACACATACCTTAACTCCCAGCTAACTTAACCCAGAATCAATAGTCAGACAGATGCTGTCTTAGATTTCATGTGAGGAATATGAGGATAAGACAGGACAGAGTGTGGGGCAAGAGAAAAATAGGGAGGATTTGAGTCTATTCACTAAATAAATTTATTTGTTTGTTTGTTTGTTTGTTTTATTTTATTTAACAAATGTTCACCGTGTGTCGGGGCCTGTTATAAATATTTTGCAAAAAATAGTTCTTTGAATACTGATAAAGTGTCCAAATAAACAAGCATTATATAATATCTTCCACAGAAGCCAGTTAGTACTGTGACATTTCTCAGTTGGCAGGTGAATTGGGGCCTTCTTATTCTCCCATCTTCAGTCTCAGGACTGAAACTTTTCTTAAAGTTACACTGTGTATACCAGATCTCAGAACTAGATCTCAGAACACTGAGGAAAACTCTGCCTGAGGCAACATTTGGCAAAAAGAATCAATGCTATTATGTTTTCTGGTGAGGCTTCTCTGAAGGTTCCCCTGTCCCCCAAATCCCTACCAATGCTTAGTTCATGTCATGTTCTGACCCAGTAGACTATCCTCCACCTTAGGTCCTCTGCACAAGCCTTTAAGACAACAGGAGGGTGGGGGCCAAGCAGAGTCAAACTGTTGAGTGCCACATCTAAACTAAAGGGCTTACTCCCCTGCTGGATGCTGTATCCATTAAGTCAACTGTGTGACCAGAATGCATTATAGAATGGTGATCCCATTCTATAGAAAGCACACATGGGATTTTGCTATCATAATTTTTTATTATAATCTTGTTACATTTGTCTCTATCAAACATATTTTAAACTCAGTGCAACATGGTACTAATTCATTATTGATTTGTAAATCCTTCTCAGATGGGAGACCACTGATGGGCTCCTAACAAGCATGGTGAGACGTGCTGAAGGNAAGGAAGTCTGGAACCCGAAGCTAGCCTAACTGGCCTGCAGCTACCTTTTGCCAACAGAGTCTGTTTACTCACCTGATAATTAAGAGAACGAGTGGCTCCTATACAACAGGACTGTTGAAAATTTTCAAATTATATGTACACATAACTCATGCACAAATGTGGGCATGCACATACACACACACACACACACACACACACACACACACACACACACACACACACACGGATAGTAAGCAACAATCACTTCACAACATCCCAAGGCTAACCTTTCTAGTCACATGAGGTCAGTAAAGAATCAAGAAAATGTTTCTGGTTGCAGAAAATGTCACATCACTTAGTTGTGCCAGAACTTGAATAAGCAATCTGGAATCTAAAAAAAAAAATTTAATATCTCTTTCATGGAATCAAATTTCCCTGTTTAAAGAACCAAGTTGCCAGTACAATCAAGGACTCAGGCCTATTACAGAAACATTCTTAAATGAAGAGTTTGTTAAATAAGTTTTGTCACTTGTGAAATAAATTCTGTCTTACTAGAAAAAGGCCTAGTTGATGTGAACAATTTCATTTTCTGTTCTGTGAGCCTTTTTAAATTATATTAAATCTTGGAAAAGAAAATAAAACCAGTAATTTAGCCCTTGTTAATCTTTCTAAGGCCAATGGTATATTTTTAATAAAGTTTTTTTTTTGGTGACAATCACTTCTCAAATTATTAAGAATATTGAAATTTAAGTTCATTGGAACACAGTTGTATTCACTGATATGAATTTTTTAGTCTCTATCAAGACACAATGATATCAGGCATTTAAAATAAAGTTTTTGTTAACTCTAAGACATTTTAAAAATAGAAAAATTCATCCATCCATCTGCTTATTGGTCAGTTCTATTCTGGCCAGAGCAGCCTTGATATTACAGATAGTTCACAAATGAGTTTGTGTGGCTGGATTCCTGCTGAGCTCCTGGNCTGACTCCAGAGAGTAACAAACACCTAGCCCTAATCCTTCCTTTGCTCTTATACCTTTTGTCTCTCTTATCGCCCTACGTGAATCCTGTCTGTGAGTCTCCCAAAGATCAAAGACTTACGCAAAACTTGACTCAGGAAATCCAGAAAACTGTGGTACCTGAGAAATTGAGTTTGCACTTGGCATTTTATCTGTGGGAGCTCCTTTCAGGTTCCTTTGAAGCTACNGAAATTAACTGACTAAACTGTAGATAGAGAAAGAATAAAAATGCCCTTGGCGAAGGGAAAATGCTTCAGTCCTTGGAGGCTGGAACCGCAGCAGCCATGAAAGGCTAGATTCATTCTTAAGGTGCCTCTGAGTCTTCTTTCCGTGGACCCACACACGTGCCGCGACCACACTCGATATTTGTTGACCAGCGTGGGGCTGACAAGTTTGTTCATCTACCACAGTTTTTCTAGTACTTAATTATTTTTCTACGTTTAATTTACTTAAGTAAATAGAAATAAATGCAGGCAAGAAGGCTGATACTAGTTTACCTGGGTTCTTCCTTTTGAAAAGTGAATGTGCTTGAGCTGACTCTACTTGTTGATTATTATAATTCTGCATTCTAGATTTTTATCATACTCTTCCTCAGCACTTGGATATTCGGCAAGAACAGTGCCAAATAAAAAAAATTGGTCAGGAAAACCAGGAGGAATATGGTAGATTCAATGGATTGTGAAGAAAGAAGGAAGGGAAAATATTGTTTGAGGAAAAGGACACAGCTCCATGAAGATCAATATTCTAGATAAGATAGTAACTTAAGCAGACTGTTTGACACATGGGGTAAGCAGAAGGATTTTTAAATATCACACCATGAGAAGCCCAGTAGTAAAACATTTTTTGCCTTTTCCAAGTTGTTTTGAAGGAAGTTTGCCACATAAAGACCACCAATGACTGCTTGGTTTAGTGGTGGAAGTGGCAAGTCACCCAGGGGCAAACCAACTTTGTTCCAGAAAGTTAACTGGAGATACTTTTAGTCTTGATTTTAATTTTAAAATGCCCCACTACCCTAGAGCAGGAATACCATAGGGCAATGTTTTTTATTTGTCAGGATCCCTAACCGTTCTTTGGTCTACTGAAGTATGAGGAATGGGTAGACTTTGATAAAGGCCACTCAATCTTCCAAGAGAAACTAAATTAAGAACACAAGTCTTTCTCACTTGGAATCAATATCTTCAGATGCTCTTTTATTGATTAAAATGACCCTACTTAAGCTTACCTTTCATAAGAAAATCCAAGACCCTCTAAGCAACATTGGTCATGAAATAGTGAGAAGACTGTAATATAAACTCAAGGCCAAGGTCAAGTGGTCCAGGCAAAGTCAGGTCTCTGTTATAGAGTATTCTGGGGCCAAAACCTACTCTAGACTCTGCCAATTTTGCTCTTTGTGCCTGGGAAGGTTGAACAACAGTAAGACATTTTTCATAATAGGTGTGGCATGGGATGACCACAGGTAACTGTCAGGGAAGGCCTCCAGTGTAGTTCACACATGTAATCTGAGAGATGGTCACCAGCATGGGATGATAACAATTGCCACTCTTACGCACAGTACGGACCATGGAGCATGTGAAATCCTTCTCCATGAGGCTACCAGGAACCAGGGTTCTATCTTCCTGATATATGGGGCCCCAAAGAGGCACATAGCACATGGCATCAAAAGTGACAGTGATATGAAGCTGATGATGATTCCTGACCAAAAACATAAAAGACCATACCAGCTTCTGGGTAGAAAACAAAGAAATAAAAAGACAAAACAAAACAAAACAAAAAATCCAAGAAAGTGCACTTGAAAGTGCAGATTGTGATCATAGAAGTAGAGATCTTGAGAAGAATATTTCAGGTGAATTGAGAGCATAGTGGAAAGGTTTTAATTTGACCAACAAGGAGACCTGGCCCAATTTTGTAGGGGATAGAAGTTATGTGTTATGTGGGTTAGTTTTGAAAGACCCCAACTTTCCTAAGGACTGAAACCCCCATACTCTTTAGGCCTGACACTCCCTCCCTTAGGATCGAGAAGCTAAAGCCAGAGCAGAATTGCTAAATTACTGTTNAATGGAGGTCAAGATTTCTGTTAAGATACGCTGTCCAGCCGCTGCTCCTCCACAACCGGAGGTTTCTGGCAAAGAGATAATTGCTCAATTGTAGCTAGGACAATTACAGGAGTTCCGGGGAAAGTCACTGTGACCTTGTAT
>LZPO01046522.1:0-10820 GCA_001675575.1 Neotoma lepida
TATATATGATATATATATATATTTCTAGATATATATCATATATATATATATATATTTCTAGATATACATCCTGAAACATAAATACATGTAAACTCCAAATGATATGGGTAGAAAACTTCCAGCAAGTACATTACTAATGATCAAGAATGAGAGACATTAGACAACACATACTAGATGAGAAGAGAGGGAAGAGAGGAAAGAGAGGCAAGAGGGGAGGAAAGTGAGTCTGAGAGACACAGAGAGAGAGAGTCTGAGAGAGAGAGTCTGAGAGAAGGAGGGAGAGAGAGCGAAGGAGCATATTGGTTAGTCTTGGCTAGTATGGAAAACTTAAAGTTAAGAACTATTGCCCCATGGACAATTATGGTCCAGAAACTAGTTTGTGGTGTGCAGAATACTGCTCCTATCAGCTCAAAAGAAGCAGTTATTGGCAACTCTTTTCAATGACACATTACATAATACATAACTACTTTAAACTGGCATTGGTGGGAGTACATACATCATGGAATTCATTCAGCGAATGCTATAAATTAGGACTCATCCTTCCTTGAAAAAAGACTGGTTAGCACATTGTATTGTAGCTCCCAATCAAAATTCTGGAGAAATAGCCATATAGGAGCATAAGTATTGGATGATTCAATTATTAGAGTCATTGAAACCTTACAATACTAAGTAAACATTGGCACCACAAACAGAAGGGGAAAACAGCTGATGCTCTCCATTATGAAAGTAGTGATAGCAAGATAATGTGAAGAGATGTTCTGGAGGTTTATGAACATCCTATTTCCACCTTGATGCTGAATGAGCACTGTGTTTATTCATCTCTATTATAATCATGATGTTATACATGTGTGTGATAAACATTTTCTTGAGATACTAATTAATAGTGGTATAGCATGATATTTTGTATTTACAAATTGCTGTATAGGAACAGAAACAAGTCTCAATGATAGTGGTACATACCTCTGGAGGGAGATACAATATGTCAAAAAGAGCAATGAAAAATGGTACATTAGCTTTTTATTTCTTATGTGTCTTTATGCATTTTTAGAATATATTGCAATAAAAATGAATGGGAAATACATATTTTATTTATATATTCTAAATTTACTAAAATACATTTTTAAATATTTTCTTCATTGACTAGAAAGAATATTGCCATTTTTTTTATATCTCAAACTTCCAAAGCAAAGAAACTTGCCTAAAAAACATCATTTGTAAAGACACTCTTAGTTTAGGGCACCTTCCACAAAGAAAATGAGAAATAATTATTGAAGAAGTGAATTTTAGGTAACTTTATAAAAGATATTATCATATATTTATGCCACTATATGTTGTTTAAATCAGTTTTCTTGGGTTATTAGGATTTGTAATTTCTAGAGCTATCTTATTTAGTGAGTGGTTTACAATGTGAGAATATTGTGTTTACAAATTAAAACAAAGCCAGAAAATATTATAGTAATTTTCTTGTGTGTGTCAAAGTTTAGTTCCAACAGATATACAGCTGGGGATGTGGCAGAAGAGTCCCTGATGTGTTTAGGACTGGGATGGAGGTGGGGGCTGTTGCACCTTGGAGTCTGGCACCTAGGAGTAGGAGCTCAAAACTGACCTGCACCTGTGCTCAGCAAACTAAATCCAGAGACACCGAAAGAATAATGTGAACCACTATACAAAAAACCATGGCTGAGGGCTTGCTGAATGGCATGCTGCCTCAAGGTTGAGGTACAGCAGGTCCCTGTCTTCTCCTTCTCTGTGTCCCTCATGGTGCTCTTCTTCGTCTCCCTGGTGCTACAGATCTGAGTTGCTGTGCTTTTTAACTTCCATCTAAAGTTTGACCTTAACAACCCAGTTAAGCATGCCAAGCTGGACTTAAAAACTTGGCTACTTCCAAATTCATCACCTTGGTAATCAGCACCTTCATCACCACCCTTGGGGTCCAAAAGCCTGTGATGGACATGGTGTCTGGCAGCCAGACACTCAGAGTGTGGTTCCTGCTGACAGCCCAGCCACCCAGATCCCAGGAGCTAACTATGAGTAGCATCCTATGAAATAATTAAAGCCCAAGCTAGTCTCTGTGGAAGAGTACTTGGGAACAAACTTCCATCCAACTGTAATTGCCATGTGGAAGGCCACTCCTGGCAGGTGGGGACTGGATGCAAGACATTCAAGACCAGAACTAGACAACCCAAAAATCAATGGCCAGAGAAGGATCACCGCCACCCAAGGATATTTAGAAGGCTAATGACTGGGCTAGATGAGTGGCCAGCACTGGCCTCTGTATCAGAATATTCTAGAAAGACAAGGACACACCTCATCTCTTTGCCAATGAACTAGAGTCCTTATTTCTTATGTTCCCATACAGGTTTTCCTGGTAACCACTGCCTCTTCCTTCCTAACTCAGGGATACTCAATGCAAAAAGCACTAGCTGGTACCACTGATGGCCACTGACTCCAGCTCAGTACCTGGGCTTGGTAACCATCTGGAGAAGGCTGTGCCCATAGCAACTGAAGGTCCTGCTGGCACCTTCTTCTACCAGCAACAACTGGGCAACATCCTAACTCAGTACTCAGGGCTCCATGCCCCAGGTTTCTAATCAGAAATGACAATAAAGTCCATGCTTTTCTGGAAAAGAAGTATTTTCTTTATTATGTTAAACTGTTTTCAGAAGCAAATTTCTTTCTTGAAGTTCAGAGATAAGACACAGTGAGTTAGTTTGCCTCTTTCCCCAAGAACTGAACCTCACAGAGGAAAATACTTTGACTTAACTAATGTGTGTACAAAGATTTATACAGCCTAATTTTCATTTCAACTGATGTCATCCTTTTGAATTTGTGCATATCTATTTCATTTTGTTGCTTGGGATGTATTTCTTCATTGTTCTCAAGACAATGGGGTTCATTCAAGTTTGGTGAACATAATGTACTTTATTGGTTTTAGACAGAGGCAACTTCTGGATATATATGTGAAGTTGAATTTGAAAAGACTTGAACAAATAGATAGTAAATAGTTACTTTTTAATAATCTTGTTTTGAAAGAGGAGGATGCAGCATGCTCCATCCAAAAATTCATTTCCAAGGTCCAGAACCCTATGCTAACCCTTCTGATGCCAGTATTAGACAGAATCTACTATTATTCCTGTTCTATGAGTGAATTTAATGACTAAGAATAAGGAAGTAGCACAAGAGTACATGGCAGTTAACGGAAGCGCTGCTGGAAATAATCTGAAGTATAGACAGCCTTTGTGTGTTGTCCCAGAATTTAGACTCATTCGACAGTTAACTGGGAACCACTGAAGCTTTCTGAATTGGGAGATTAAAAACACAAAGGAGAAATTTTGGAGAATTAATCTGACAATAGTGTGCTGTTATGTCTTCAAGTCTTCTAAGTCTGCTACAAGTCTAATTCCAAGATTTATTGAATAAAAATCATTTTAAGGCCAGATGTAGCAGCACATACCTTTAATCTCAGTATTTGGGAGGCAGAGGCAGGTGGTTCCCTGTCAGTTTCAGGCCAGTCAGAGCCACAGTAAGAGTGAGACCTCGTTTCAAAAAGACTTTTAAACCATTTCAGCTGAAGAGTTAGAGTGTATTTACCAACCCTCAAATGCTGGTTAGCTAATATAATTGTTCCCCTTTTCATTTCCATATAATCAATGCAAAGCAGACCCAGAATGGGATTGTATTACCTACAAACTAGTGTTTTGCGTATAACATTATAGTCCCATCAGTCAGAAAATCCAACGCAGAAAGGCTTGAACCACTAAACATTTGGACATGTGTGAGTTCCCTGCCAGTGTTTGGTCCTTGGGGATATGACTGGATTTCGGACTAGATAAAATAAGTAGATGAACTCTTTCTACTAAAGGACAGAGTGCTTTATCTCCTCATGGGGCAGGATACTCAGAAAGCATTATGGGAAGGAGAAGGGAAAGGAACACCTCATCCTGCAGTTTGGTTATGTCTCTTACCAGCTGAGAACTGAGAGTTACTGCCCAATTAACATTTGCTGTGAAGATTGCTGTCAGTGGACATGGTATTTCTCTTATACAGAGGTTTGTAAGTATTTATTATTGAGTGCCAGTGATTCAGGCTAAGGCCTAAACACTTATGATCTTGGGAATGGCCTCATTCCACACTCTGTGATTTTCTGAAATTCTCACAAACAAGATAATTAACTTTGTTTACAATGAAGATATTCTAGGTTCCTGCATCCTGCTGATCTATGCTTTAAAATTATCAATCATAATTCTGTCAGGTGGATGACAGAATCAGCCTTGTTATATCATTTAGGTTTGTTAGCAACACTCTGAAGATTACAGCTTCAAAACCCATTAAAAACCAACCAAAAATGGCACATATGGCATAGGGAAGAAGGAATTGCAACTCTCTTAGAGAAGCCACACCCATGCTGGGGTATGTGTTACCTTCTTCCAGAGATCCTCCATTCTCTTAACCATGGTACTTAAAAATATATATTAGAAATGTCCTTTAATGAACCTGACTTCTACCTTATCCTGAAAGTCTTTTCTGTGTAAAAGCCAAAGATACAGGCTAACCAGGGACTAACTCCATAAAGGATTAAGGAACTCCTCAGGCAGCTGTGGGTAGTTGCATGGAGCTGTCTCTTGTTTCTGCTACAGATGGAATTAAATCAATGCATTTTTGTTTTATCGGTGGTCAGTGTCTGGGCCAGGTATTTTCAGATCCTTATTTTTTATCCAAAATTCTGAAAATAAGATCTCACACATGTTTTCAAAATAATCAAGATAACTTTATTCAGATACCAACTATAGAGGGATATACTGTCATGGCCATATGCATGAGGGTACCCAAGGGTCAGAATGTATACCCTGGAGTCATTTTTATGGAGTCTAAAAGAAGGTGGGGAAGACATGTAGTTTAGGTGGTTCTCTCTTTTTACTGATTGATGACATCATATTTTCTACTATATATGTTTCTTCCCACTATATATTTTATTTTAATCATATGCATGCCCAATTACAATAGGCACAAAATGATATTCTTTATAAAAGTTATTATAAGACATAATTTTGCTTTACAGAGCATTCTTCCAAAACCAGTTTAAGCTGGCTCCACTGTTCTATTCTTCATATTTAGGTACATTGGGAATATACTTGAATAGAAAGTGTCTAAATATAATTGTTACTAGGAGCAGGGAACTCTAGATTACTGTTCAAAGATGTGAGTACATGTGATCACTACAGGTGGAGGCTGAGGGAGTTCTGAGGTTTCAATGTACATTCTTTGAATAGAGTATTTGTACATTTTACATGGATGTGAAGGAACTAGCACACCAATTGCATTATTATAAAAGGTGTGGTGCTGTATGTAACCAAAACCAAAAAGTCTCAGGGTAAGCCATCTTGTGTACTTGCCTGCCTTGCTTTTACTCTGCATGATTTTGCCTTTTTATTTTAAAAAGATTTCTCTCTATACTAATACCTCTTCATGCGTGGGCAGCAAAAGTCACTGTACAGTTCATTCACCCTTATTCACCACATGCATATTGTTTGCCAAGTACTTGCCAGAAACAATCCTTATCCTATGGGAACTTTCATAGAATTCTCTAAGAGCTGATGGCCAGGGGTTAGTTAAACCATTTTTTTCTTTATTCAGTATTTCTATCTGAATCTATTACTCCTTCACTAAGAAAAGAAAGATGATATTCAGGTCATAGTTTATCTACCTACCCAAAATTAGCATGTATGTGTGTGTGTGTATTACAGAGGGCAAAAAAAAAAATTAAGGAGAGTTGGAGTTTATCAAGAAGATAATTTAACATAGACGCAAGCACAGGGTTAATAAAAAGAGAAGCTCTTAGGGAAAGAAGAGAGTACACTCATGTGTGTAAATGTTGACTCTTCAGGATGAAGTCACTCCCATCCCTCAAACAAGGTTTATTATGGTTAATATGGGTCATTAAACAAGAATAAGGAGCCCATAATCCTTTTCTAAATACAGGCTGTGCTATTTGGCACATTATGTTTGTTTATCTCTCTATGTAGCCCCCGGTAGTAATGTTTCAAAGAGAAACAGCCAAGTGTCACTGAAAAGAGGCTGGGTTTTCTTTTTAGGAGGCAGACGTTTCCTTAGCCTAACTACAATTGGTTCAGAGTAAGCCAGAATGATCTGGGGGAGGGGAAAGTCTTGGAAACACGTCTAAACCCCAGGACAGTAGTGAGAGGAAATTTTGGCCAGCAGAGGCGCTGCTGTGGAGCCACAGAAGACCTAAAGGGCGAGGAAGACCAGAGTTACTTGAGATGTGGAACCCGCTGCGGGACAGTGGCTCTATGGTGGACCCTGGACGCCGCCAGCGCTGGCTCTGCGTCGGGACACTGGTGCTGGCTTTCTCCGGAATCTTCATCATTGGCTTCATCTTTGGTAGGGTGCATTTGCGGTGCAAAGCACAAAATCCCGACTCCGCTACCTCCTTTTTCTTCCCTTCTGCGCTCTGCAGCTCTGTCTGCACCAGAGGCGATCTTGTCGTGGGTCTCCCCGGAATGTCTTGATTTGGGTGGGGGAAGGAGGGAGCAATCTCTGTTAGTAAGTGGTGATTTGCTGGCGTCGGTGCCGGATTGAGTTTTGAATAAACTGCTTGTAGAGTTGAACTGCACAGATTAAAGTCAGATTTAAAAAAACAAAAACAAAAACAAAAAACCGAAACTGGAGCTAGGTTTGAGCCACTGGAACCCTGCAAGACGCAACCACACTTCTCAGAAGAGATCCCCAGTGGCTGCTGATCAGTCAGCAAGCTTTGCATTGAGTGGCTCTTGCCTGCTTGGGGTTTCGTCTAGCTCATACCTGGGGCGATTCCTGCGGTACCACCGCGTTCAGGACATTTCCGTGAAAGGAGTCTCTTTCTGTTCACATTCTTCCTTGGACCTAACAGAGGCACATTCTGGGAATGTTAATTACTGTCAGCACTTTCTGAACACATTCTTAGCAGGAGGTCTTTGTGCTTAGTTCGGATTTGGCGCAACTATAAGAAAACGTGAGCAGCACAGGCTAGCACACGTATGAATTCAGAAATTGTATCATTAATTCTCACTATGAAAAAGTCTCTTTCAGCCTTAGTTTCCCTATGTTTATGATGAAGCTAATATGAGCAACTTACAGATAATAGAACAAGAAATAGCATGCGGAACTTTGCTGGGTCAATGCTCAGGTCTTCTTTCTAACTGACTTTAAAACAAACAGGCCAGTCTAAGATGTCATCCAAGTCGGCCTTCTTTGCTCTGAATTCTGAGTCACCTCCCCAGGATTTGTAAAAGCAGGCTACAGACCAGTTGGGTAGCCTTAGTCCATAGCCTCCCATATTAATTAACAGTAACCACCTATGGTTCTTGTGGGACTTCAATGAGGTATTTTCCTAGAAAGACGGCTTAAATAGAGTTTCTATTATTTCAGTTTAAAAGTGCGAAACAAGGCTTGGAATGGCTAGCATGGGATTCAAAAAGGCTACATATCCTAATGGCAATTTATTGTTTCCACTTCGTTGCCCTCACTGTGATCCTTGTTTTCAGGGCTCAATGACTCAGTTTGTTAGTGTCTTAGTATTCTGTCTCCTCCACAAGACTCTAGCTTCTTCTTGTATATTTTTTCAGACCTTGGTTCTAATCTATCATCCTCAGGGTGTTCTTCCCCAATCTCACAGTCATCTCCGGGTCCCTTAGTTTTATACACAGAAGGGATAATACATTCCTTTTAGCCCAAACATGTGTCTCAATGTGCATATTTATGTGCTTCTGCATTTGTGCGTATGTGATCAAAACTGGAAAAGTTCCGCAAATGTTGGCTGGGTAATCTTCTGTATTCCCAGGCCAGGTACTCTACAAATCTGCAATGATGCCCTATCCCTTTCAGACTAAAATAAACTTATGAGGCCAGCGACTAAGGAACTGGTTATAAACTGTCTGTGGTTTTCTGTGCATTGGATTTATTACAGGGTTATTGAGTACATTGTAGTTCATTGTAGGTTTCCAAACTTCAGTTTCTCAAGCCTATTTCACCTGGAAACAAAAATATCAGTACATTTTGTTATAGCTTCAAATTCAAAGCAGACTAAAAATCTGAGTTTTCATTAATGCTTTGAGATAATTGATATATTTGAAATACAGTTATAGTTAAAATTCTCTTTTTGATTATCTGCATATGTTTATATCTGTGGGAATGTCCATGTGTAAGATGTGAGAACAGGTGCCATAGAGTTCAGGAGAGGGCGTTACTTTCCCCAGAGCTTAAGTTACAGATAACTGAACTGCCAGATGTTGGTGCTGGCAATCAAACTTGGGTCCGTTGCAAGAACAGTACATGCTCTTAACTGCTGAGCAATTTCTCTAGTCACTGTACTCATAATTAATTCATCATAATCATTTGTTAAATGCTTATTCTAGCTCTACAAAGAATCAAGCAATTACTGGCAAGAGATGCTAATGTAGAAAAAGATACATTTTCAAAACATTTTATCTCTAATATAGTTGGAACAATAATACCAAATTGAATTTCCTTATTAAACTTTCTGAGAAGTAACAGCAACACACATAATTGAAATTTGGTTAAAATATGTTATACTTGCTTTGCACTTCAAAAAAAAAAATACTGCTATGCTCTTTTCCCCATAGAAGCAAGCAAGGTAAAGAAAACAACAAAATCCCAGCTAATACAAAAAATAATTAACTGCATCTTACATAAAAATAAAACCAGCCATTAGTTCATATCTCACTCATACCTTTGCTTGTATTTTTCAGGGTGGTTTATAAAATCTTCCAGTGAATCGACTAATATTGTTCCCCATCCTGGCATGAAGAAGGCATTTTTGCATGAATTGAAGGCTGAGAACATAAAAAAATTTTTATAGTAAGCATATGTTTAAAGTCAATATGGGCAGTATATTGGAAAAACATTGTTCTGAATAGATGTTTTGATACAACATTTCATACACAAAAATGGGCTTTTCACAATGTTTTGTTTGTTGAGGATCTTGTGTTACTTTCCATATGGGGAAGATTATAGCTTCAGCTTTAACTTCATATCATTAGAAAGCTTTCAGAGTGGGAGTTAGCAAACACTTCATGTACAAAGACCAGCCATTGCAAGCCAGCAAATATTTGTCACAACTACTTCATCTTGCTCTTGCAGCACAAAAGAAGCCATGAGAAGTATGAGGAAACTACATGTGCCAGTCCTGATAAAATTGTACTCATGAGCACTGAAATTTGATTCTCATGTGTTGATGTATTACAAAATTCCATCATATTTACTCACCTACTTAAAATGTAAAGCTGTTCTCTGCCTGCAGACTGTACGAAAATAGATACTGGCCAGATAGGGATGGCAGAACTTACCAACTCTTCCTTTAGACCATTATAGTATGTTTTAGTCAAGAAAAGGTTGACTTTAAAATCTCATAGAAGTTAGTTCAAACTCCATCTTGGCTCATTGATAGGGAAATAACTGATAGGGAATAATGAAGCTTTCTAAGCCTTTATTCTCATATCTATGAGATGAGGATAAAGATACTGCTGTGATAAGGATGAAATTGGAAAGCAGAATTTTTCAAAATTTAAAGACATTCTAGGCAAGAGCTCTTCCATTGAGCATACACAAGTCCCTGTGTTTGATCCTCAACAATGCAAGAAACTAAAAGTTATAAGTTGTCACAAAGTTAAATTTATACTTAGTTAAAAATAAAATATGTGAATGTATAAAGATTTAGTGTATCTAATCACTTATAATACTTTACAGTTTTCAACAAATCAGAATAGTATGTGTCAAAAATATTTGAAATTCCTCTAATGATTGAAAGATTTCCTAATGAATACAAAGTAACTTGATATAAAAAGACCATTAAATATTTATATATGGATTGAGTTGTATATCTGTAAGCATATACATATATGCTTACATCAATTATGATGGAGTTAAAAACCATGAAAAGCATTAGTCCCCATGATTTCAGAAGGGCCCTATTGAATGAGGGGCTTTGGGCTTAAACTTCTTTTTTTTTTTTGATTTTTCGAGACAGGGTTTCTCTGTGTAGCTTTGCGCCTTTCCTAGAACTCACTCGGTAGCCCAGGCTGGCCTTGAACTCACAGAGATCCGCCTGCGTCTGCCTCCCGAGTGCTGGGATTAAAGGCGTGCGCCACCACCGCCCGGTGGGCTTAAACTTCTTTATGAAAAAAATCTCTACATCTTGTATTTACCTCCACTGTATCTGCATTACAGGCATGACAAAAGTAGTTTTGTTTTTGGTGCTCATTGGAAATAAAGACAAACTAACCATTAATGTTTAAACATTTTCAATGTTTCTTCACTAGTAATTTTACACGGACACCACATTTGGCAGGAACAGAACACAATTTTGAGCTTGCAAAGCAAATTCATGCCCAGTGGAAAGAATTTGGCCTGGATTCAGTTGAGTTGTCCCATTATGATGTGCTGTTGTCCTACCCAAATAAGACTCATCCCAACTACATCTCAATAATTGATGAAGATGGAAATGAGGTAAAAAAATAAGAAATGCTCCACTTCAATCTTGTATCATCTCTACATGTTTATCAAATTCAATATTATTGACATTTGTAATTTGCCTTTAAAATCTTATCAAGTTCTGTTTGTTTCTTAGAGTGTTTGAATGTAGTATAATTTGGGGAAGATTTTTTTAAAAGAATGCTTCATTATAGTTACTTTCTATTTTTTAGTACTATATACAAATTTCAAATGCAATATACACTTAAGATTCTGAGCAGCTAATCAGACTTTCATGGGTTTAAAGCATAAAGACATTGCAAAGATTTAGAGTT
>LZPO01046523.1:0-10809 GCA_001675575.1 Neotoma lepida
AAAAAAAAAACTCTCAGTAATGTAGCTTTTGCTTATTTCCTAAGCTTGAATCTGTCTTTGTACTGTATTTTATATTGAATTAATATGGATCTTGAGTGTTATCTTCTTTGTGACCTCTTAGTATCTATATTTTTTTTCTACCTTTTCAGAATATTTCCAATGTGCATTCTGTAAATGTCATGTTCAAGACTCTGGCATTTATTACATGTGGATGTCAGAGTTCTTAGTTTTGTATTTATATTATATTTATATTAAATTTTATATGGGTATTTTCAGCTTAAAATTGCATCATAATTACTTGAAGTACATCATAAATCCAATAACTGCAACTTTAGTAAGGTGAAGAAACATCCACCAGGATGGAAGGATATATGGTGATGGAGTAAATATTAAAGGAAGCAACTAGTAGCCAAAGTACACTCTGGGTTTCAGGGAATTATCAGAGACCTTGACAATATAAAGAATGGTTAGTGCTTAGAGCCTTCAGAGGTGAAATAGTCCTAAAACCTCACACATATTTGGTACTTTGAATAATTAAGTTTGTGATATTCTGTACAGTAGCCTAGGAACCTAGTACTTATCAATGTTGCCTATTGATTTTAAAAATAATTATTTCTGGATCTTTCAAGTTAGTGTTTTTAAAGCATTTTATTTCTTGAAAAAGCACAATTCTTATCTTCTATACTTGTCAGTTATACAAGACACTATTTAATAGCTCATCATTTCCAATATTTAGGGTACAAAATTTAATAGATCAGAAACACATGCAGTAAAAAGTAACACACAGCACTTAGTACTTAGCATATTTCTAGCCAATCCTAATGGTAGGGTACAGATTCGGTGGCTCTTTGAATTGTTTGATGGGAAGAAAAATAGAAAAGGTTAAGGGCCAAGGCAAAATTCTCAGATCCATTAGAACTAATATATAGATCTCGGGTATGCAACATTATTTTGTAGTTTGGACTCTCTTGTTCCTGTCTAGTTTTATGCAATTGAGGCAGCAAGGTCTATAAAATTCCATTATCTCTGCCTTCCATCTTGCTGTAGGTATGCTAAAGTTTCAGATGCACTGTATTATGTGGGCTTTTTACAGATCCCAGTGAATCAAACAGAGGTTCATTGAGCTTGTGCAGGCAGAGATTTTGCACACAAAGTCATCTCTCTGGACTCTCCAAGACTTTTAATGATTGCAAATGGTTAATCTGCATTCAAGATATTTCAAGTCTCTCATGAGAAATTATTTACAAATAAGCTAATGATTGCTTTCAATTCATTTAGGTCAGAGATTGTCGGATATTTCTTAGTAATGGCAAGTACCATAGAGACTAATTATTTGAAATTTATTGAGTTTATTCAATAAATTTAACATAGTAGAGCTGAGAAAAAGATCATTATAACATGCAAAGGGATCCATGTATCTATTCAGTTTTGATTCATTTCTTTTTTGACAATACTTCTTACTACTAACAGAAACACACAGACACACAAATATATACATCACCAACATCATCATTGCTACCATCTTATAGAAATCATATGATATGCAGTAAAAGAGATTGCAGCTGATAAAAAAAAAACCCAGGTCACAAGAGCTGTAGGGAAGCTAAAATGCTTTAACTGTAAAGAAATTTTTAGACTAATGTATGAGATTTCTATAAACTATATGGGAAGGGAGTATAGCTATACTTGAAGGTCATACATGCTTAAACCTCAAGTTTGAGTAATTGTTTTTAATATTTTTCTCTATATAGAAGGAATATCATCACTGTGTTAGCAACCTTTACTGCAAATATTAACTGTGATAGAATTCGAGGTTCTTACCTGCACGGAGACTGGAGCCTGACCCTTACCCCCTTGCTTATTCTCTAAACTATGACCACCTTTTTGTCCTTGCATTACTTATTTTCAGCCTAAACTTACAGAAGCTACAGTTTGTAGCTGATTGCACTCATATTAACTGACCTGCATCACATTTGCAATGTCCATGCTTCAGTGCCAACTAAGGTTTAAATTCTACAAGTTCTCAAGCAGATTTTGAAATTTGGGGATAGGATTAGAGGCTTGTTTATATTCATGTGCGACAACATTTAAGTATTAGAATCATAAGTTAAATACTGTTTGAAATCATAAATAAGTTTTGTTTAACAAATGGTGATATTCTCTCTTGGGGATGTGTTGAATTTAATAGCTATAATATACATAGTTGCATCTGTCAGTTCTTTCCTATTTACATTGGCATTCAGATGAAAGCTTGCTTTGGAAAACTCCATTGATTCGCACTTAGAAAAAGTATTGTGAATATATTCACTCCACTCTCAACTAGGATTTAAATTTCAAGCCTCCTAAAGGATTGTTTAAATAGTACTTCAAGGAAGTGACTTGGTAAAATTGCTGTCATGTTTTGGGGTTGACAACATTTTGAATTTTAAATGGAAATAAAGTTCATTCAAGAAATCCTCTGTGGTAAT
The DNA here is from genome assembly GCA_001675575.1 of Neotoma lepida. Taxonomy (NCBI): domain Eukaryota; kingdom Metazoa; phylum Chordata; class Mammalia; order Rodentia; family Cricetidae; genus Neotoma; species Neotoma lepida. Next base: position 2,469 of record LZPO01046523.1, read on the forward strand.
AATGTTTTATTTTAATAGTACAGTGCCTAGACAGCAAATGTCAAATGAGACAATGGTGCTTTTGCTACTTTATATCAAATATATTCATGAATATAATTATACTTTTCTAACCATAATTGAATGTGTTAAACAAGAAATCTGGCAACAGAAAAGGAAATGGTGGAAAGTATCTCAGATAAGAAGATTGATTTTTCTTTCTTTATACTTTTAAAATTTTATTTGAGAATTTCACACAGTATATTTTTATTATAGTCTTTCCTGTCCTCCCACTCTATCCAGATACTCCATGNTCCCTAACCACCAACCTTATATACTTTCTCTTTCGAAAAAATAAAAATAATAAAGCACAAAAAAATTAGAGTCGGTTTGTGCTGTCCATTTGCTCCTGACATTGCTCTGCAGAGTGATTGATGTACTCAGTTCCACTTAGCTAAAGAAAACTGTTTTTTCCTCTCCCACTAAATATCAGTTTGAAAAACAGGAGGTGGGATCTTCTGTCCTTTCTTCTGGGAATGCTGTCTGGCTTGAGCTTTGATAAGGCCTGTGTGTGTTGCTGTATTCCTGTCACATTCTTTACGAGATTGCAGGAGCATTTGCCCTATTGTGTCTTTAAATGCTCTTTCATTCAATTTCTTAACCACTTCTGGCCCTTACAATCTTTCTGTCCCCCTCTTCCTCATAGATCCCTGAGACTTGAGAGGACAAGTGTGATAAAGATATCTGATGTCAGGCTAAGCACCTTATGTCTCTCACTCTCTGCATTTTTTTTCAATTGTGAATTGATGTGTTAATCAAAATCAACTGTAAGAAGTTTTTCTGATGAGAGTTAAGCAATACATTGATATTTGATTAGGGGTCATTTTTTTTGCCTGTTTATCTAGCAGGATTATAATATATGTTTTGCACTGGGCCCCAAATTATCTAGTCTTAGGTTCTTGGTTTCATAAGTAGTGTCAGGTAATGGTTCCATCTCATAGAGTAAACTTCAGATCCAATTAAAAAAAATAAATAAATAAAAGTGGCTCCTTGCTGACTTATCATTCATTCTGCTCATGTCCCAGTGGGCATGCCTTTTAGATAGGTTGTCACTATAGCTCAGAGAATTTGTTGCTTGTTGATACTGGTGATCAATTTTCTACTCCGTTAGTATGTCTAGAAAATTCTAGCAGGTTGAACTCTAGCCAGTAAGGGTGAGCTGCTAGTGGAGTGACAACTATATTTCTTCATTTTCTATGGCATTAGTATGTGGTATTTGCAGCAACTGTGTCTTATCATCACATTGTGTAGCATAGCTAATAACAGTGACTATTGCCTATAATGGCTGTTTTGAGGGGAGTGGTCTCTAATGGATCACTTTTATCAATAGCACAAAAAGATATAACCACTATGTTGCTAGTAAGTTTACTTTGTAACATATTTTAAGTTTGATTATTGCTTCAACCATTAGATAGTGACTTCATTTAAATTCTTTGATAGATGTATTTATTTTAGGAAGCTTCTGAAGTAGCAGCTTTTCAAAAGGCTCTTATGGTTAGTTCTTCTACACCATATTCTCTCCCATCCCATTCCCTTAAATTCTAATGTCCTAATTTCCCCTTTATCCCTTTTAACATTACATTCTATGTTCTTTTCCTTAGAAATCCCCTTCCCAATCTGGTCCTTTATTAGGTACCTAAACTCTGCGGATACTCTATACAAGATAGATCTATCTATAGCATAAAAAAGCACAAATAAGAAAATGTGATACAAAATCACAAATATTTATTTTCAACTGGAAAACTAAAATCTGAAAATGAAGTCCGCTGATGTTTATATGAACTTACCCTATTTTACTTCTTGGGGAGGGGAATAGATCATTATAGGCATGGGGAGTAATAGTTGATAGTCAACTATAGGAAGGGGTATATAAATGCATGTGTATTGGATCTCATATGTTTCATTATTATTGTACAATATAGTGACATCAATGAATGAAATATCTGCTCAACTATCTTTCCTCAGGAAATAAATGAAAAAACAAAGCTCAAAACACTACTTTAAAAATTGCATTCATTTAAACTATGTTTGAGGGGATTCTGGCCAAATGGTATAGAAAATACAAGACAATCACAGTGGCAGAACTCATAAATACTATGGAATCTAGGAATCTGTAAACATTCCAGTGTCTATGAGAAGGCTTGGATGGTAAACTTCTCTGAAAGTCTATGAATTCTGCTCTAGACACTAAAGAAGCTGCAAATTTTTCAACCTCAGCTCTTATGAGGGGTGTGCAGTTCAATCTGTTAAGTGGCGCTTGTATAGTCAAGGTAGAGAAAAGGCCCTATCTTGTTAATATTGCACACTTTGGTTTCATTATTGTTTACTGATTTCAAACATTCGCACCAAGACACAGGTGAATATTATCATTGTATGTCTATTTCTTTTCAGGAGCTATTGAGGGCCATGACACAATTATAGCTTATAGTTCTTGATAATTCAGATGTCAACCCTTCAGAGGAATTATTCTCTGAAGGAGTATCCTGTCAGCAAGACTTACAGATCATTGACCCTGAACAGTTTTGCTTTCATCAGTAATTTCACTTGGGCAATATTAGCTATGATATCTCTACATTACCATGCACTTTCATGTAGTGTATATATGTAATTTCATGATTACATCTCAATCTTCTAGGCACACATATTTGTGGATGGTAAGGAAGATGACTCCTCTTTTTGCTGTATAATTCTGATACATAGAAAATATATTAGTATATGCTTTATAACCAGATCTATTCTTCCATGAGGACTGTAGACATTTAAAAGCCTGCTTTGTTCCTTTTGCTCAGACTAACACAAGAAAATAACAATTTCTGTTCAGTCTAAGATTAATTGCATACATTGTGCCACCAGGATCTGTTAATAGTCTTATTCCTGAAACCTTGAAGCCTTGTGTTTCCATGGTAAATGGCTTGGCTTTTTTTTTGCTTACCCCAGTAATATGTTTTTGACCAATGGGAGGTAACTCTTTTTTTTTTTTCTTCTTCAAGCCTCCTGNAAAAAGAAAACTTTTTAGGCTAGATGAGGAGAAGCAGGATGACTAAAACAGAGAATTAGAACTAAGAAATTATAGACAATTAGGACAAGAAAATTAGAAGAAAAGTAGAAAAGTAGAAACAATAAAGAGATATGACTGGAAGAGCACACATATGAGAGATTTTGTTAACCCTCAGATTAGAGATACATGAAGTTTCCTTCACTTTAGCTTCCAATTTGAACTCTGAAGAGGTCTTGTGAGCTAGACCCAAAGGATCCCATTAACTTCTCAGTGAAGTGATTTGTGGGAAATTTCAGGATTCAGTACCATTGTTGCCACCCCCCATCAAGAAAAATTATAAAGGGATGGTGCATGCCCAGGAAAGACCCAATAAATCACCATTAAAAAGGAAAGAGACAAGAGACATCACTCCCGCCAGGGAACAATAACAGAAACAAAGCAAATTCAGAGGGGTGCAGTTTGATTTCTAGAGCTATTGCATTTGTAGATACTGAAATCCAATTTCTTGTCCCACCACCACCACCTCCCAAAAAAAAAGAAAAGAAAAAAAGGGAAAGAAAATCACAAAATAAACAAGACATGGAAGCTTTGTACCTTTAAAAGGAAAAATTGTTCCTAAAAGGCTCTAATGTAGTTCTGTTATAAAAATAATTTTAAAAACTACATTAAAGATCCAAAGGAAAGTATAATACACACCATGATGATGTGAACAGATTCAAATACCAATGAATAGATTTAGAACATAAAAGAAAACCTAAAGCAAATGATAGACGAGTTTTTACTGTAACTGAAATGTAGGGAAATATTGACATAACATAAATGTCAGACTTTAACAGAAAACAAAGTATAGAATTTGTGATAATGCAAAGGGAAAAAGTCTGGATATTTAGCATGTGAGGGAAATTTGACAAAAGTGAATGGAGTTGTAAAGACTTCAGGGGCATTATCAAAGACACTAAAACACTAGTGTTTTAGTATTATGTAATAGTATTGTATCTACTGTTGGTGTCCAGGTTTTTCTCCCAGCCCAGCTACAACACTCTCCATCTACAATCTGTCTTACCAGCAAGATGTGCTGAAGCAATGCTGGTATAGAACATATGGAGTGGCCAAACAAAAATGTTTGATTTAACTTGAGGGATACCACAAAAGAGGGATCCCATGCTCTACACTTCCTGGATGGCTAGGCACAAGAGACTGAGTAGCCTAGAGACCTAGTCTAAAAGAAAACACAAATGGCAGAAAAAAATCAATGAAATGATTTCTAATGATATTCTCCTATATTCATAGATTGGTACCTTGTCCAGTCATCATCAGAGAGGCTTCCCCTAGCAGCAGATGAGAGTGAATACAAAGACTCATAGCCAGGTATTATGCAGAGAGAGACAGAGAAAGAGTGGAAGAATGGGAAGAAAGACTGTAGGAGTTAGAGAGATGGAGGACAGCAAGAGAACCTGGACCATGGAACCAACTAAACAGGGTTCACATGGCTCATAGAAACTGAAATGACAAGCACAGGACATGCATAGGTCTGTACCAGGTTCTCTGCATATATGTTATGGCTGCCAGATTAGTGTTTCTGTGAGATTCCTAACAGTGGGGATAGGTGTATATCTGACTCTTTTGTTGCTCTTGAGACTCTTTTCCTCCTATTGGGTTGCCTTTTCCAGCCTTGATATGAGGGCTTTGACTTGTCTTATTGCGATTTGTTTTGTCCTGTCTGTATGTTGTCTCTTGGAAACTCCTGAACTTTTCTGAAGAGGAAACAGAGGGGGAGTGGATCTGGGTGGTGATGGCGTGGAGATGCAGGGAGCTAGGAGGAGCGAAGGGAGGGAAAACTGTTTTCAGGATGTATTATATGAGAGAAGAACATATTTTCAAAACAAAACAAAACAAAAGGCCCACCCAAAACAAACGAACAAAACACTCATTGTAGGAGGTCATAAAGAAGAGAAAGACACAGAAAACAGTATTTGAAAATAATGGATGAAACATTTCAAATTTAATAAATTATATAGATTCTTTCTTTCTATTTTTAACATTCTCTGCTGTTTTTCCAGTGACTGTGATGATCCTCACGATGATTTTTTTTTTCTATTTCATTTTGGAGTCAATTGCTTGAATTTTGTTTTGTATTTTTGTACTGTTACAGTGAAACATTCATTAGATGTTCTTAAACTAAAGTACTTACATAAGTTAAGAAATAAGTTTATTTCTTAATGGTAAAATAAATATCCACTTTTAGAAAGAATACCATCAATATTTTGCCCTGGTACCATCTTTAAATAATTTTTTTGTTGTGTGGAGCTTTAATTTGTTAGTTTCTATTTTTGAATTTATTTATCTTTGATGTTTAACACTTTTCAGGATGAGAAAGTGTTTGCTTTGGAACCTTGTGCATCTTGTATTTCACTTTTTTGGTTTAACTTACATTTTTTTCTGATAAAGATTCATCTGTTTATTTCAAATATCTGTGATTTCTAGGTTGTACCATTTTCTGTAATGAATCCATTCTTACTTGACCTTCACTTCTGAGTTATAATGTACCTGTAATTGAATTCTAAATTGACAAGTGCAGTCTTCTCAATTGATGATAGAGTGACAACTCAATGAACACATTGTGAATTGAAAATACCACGTCTAAACGTGCTTAGCCTTTAATCATTTCCTCCAGGTACCACATTGCCTTTACTTCTATTAGTTCCCAAACTATTTTTTGTAAGGTAAAAGTATAATATCTGAATCTACAAAATGCCTGAGTATTTCAGACCTACACTGATGTTAATCCTTCATTTGTCTTAAAAGCCAGCAGTATAATCAGTAGTTATGAATGTTAATGAGAGTCAGTCAACTAGGCTTGAATCCAGCACAGCCATTTACTAGTGGTCTACCTTCAGGCAAGTTCTTAGCTACTCAAGAAGGAGAAGGATGTTCATAGTGATTACTTCATGAGTTTGTAGTAATGAATAAAGTATTTACTGCATATGAGCTTAGAACACTGTCTTGCCTCAAAGTTGTGTCTTTAAAATCGAAAACTCTCCTTTTTAACTTAAAAGCATAAAAAAAAGGATTTTTTTCTTCTAATTTTCAGTTTGTTTATACTTGTCTACTCTTGTTTAAACTGTCTTCTCCTGAAAAGTATCTTTTAGTCAGTATGAAATGAAGCAATTAATAAGACCATCTTATCTAATGCATTTGCTTTGGAATATGACAGCTTAAGTTCTTATAGGATATCTTTCTTAACTAATGTCGTTGACACCAAATGAAATACATTATATAGCCCAAATCCCATTGTGTTTCACATTTCTTTAAGTTCCCAGTACATTTCATCATTGTGCTCAAGCATTTGACCCCTATCTCTCAAGGCTTCTACTCACAGCCACAGCCAAAGAATTTTCTGTGCTTTGAGTGAATGGTTAGAACTCTTATCCCATTGATAATATCTTGGCATTGTGATTTAGCCAATGACACTTAAGCCAGCATGGTATAGGCCATTATAACATATACATCACACCAAATACTTTATTGAAATTACTTGGAACTTCTCTTTTTCACTCATATTATTTCCTTCTAGAGTTTCTGCTCCAGGAGGAATCCTGAAAAGGTCGAACCTGAAATAAGTTGAGCTCAACTGAGGCACAGCTCTTCTTTAAGCCATAATTTGACAATGAGAGTAAGAGATTACAGATTTTGGAGTTGTCTGTTATGTGGCAGAGGTGGATAATGACCAACCTTTATCAGATAAGACAGAATGATTGTACGAGACTGTGTACAATAATTGTACAATGACTGTGTTTCTAGTTTCCCATGTAAGAATCACATAGCTATTATTCAAATTACTGTGTATTTCAGTATAATTACAATGCTTCTTTTGCATGTGTTTGTGGATAACATGTATATGGATGTTCACTTGTGTGGGTACTTGCCTGAACATGACATAACATGTGCATGTATATAGAGGCCAAAGTATGACATAGAAAGTCTTCTTGAATCACTCTATACCTTACATTTTTGAAGTGTGGTCTCTCATTTGAACACAGAGCATAATGATTCAGCCAGTCTAGCTATCCAGATTGCTCTGAAGAATCTCCTGTTGCAACTAAACACATGCTGGCATTACTGACAGATGTTCCACTCATTCCAAGAATTATAGTAATCACTGGACATCTAAATTTTTGTTCAGGAAGTGGGATTACCAGCTAAGCCATCTCCACAGGCCCAAATATTATTTCTTTTACTTTGTACCACTGCAATTTTTATTGCAAGAGCTAAAAAATCTGAGCCAAAAATAGCTTGAAAGACAGTGGATAGTTGTATTGGTCCACATGAGTCAAAATCTATGAGCCTTGAGAAGAATTAAAGTCTGAAATTCAGATTTTTTCCAGCACAGTCCTCTCCTAGTTCTGCCCAAACTCAATTCACCATCAAGGCTCCTGGATATCATTGTGGTTACTGACTATTCTTTGCTTAGATTTTTTGAACTACAAGTAAAGTGCTCCTAAAGAATCTGTGAGTGCTTATAAGATACTGATCGCTTTTCTGGGGAATACATGTTCATTAACTCATCTTTTTAGTAGTGTTATTAACTAGAAAACAATACTCAAGTCTTATCATAGGTAAGTAAACACATGCATAAGGAATGAGCAGGAGGCCTCAAAATAACCAGTTAAAAAACCTAATTGAAATAGTTTAGTCTTGGAAAATTGTACAACCTAAGTCATAAACCTGATATTTATAGCTTAAACTTTGTCATAATTACATCAGTAGCTTAAACTTATTTTGAAATTCAGTCATATCACTGTCCACAATTCATCATGTGTTCTCTTTTCATATGGGTAGAAAGGTTTGACACAGAGCACACTAAAAAGAAAATATGAGTAGAGAATTTTCCTGAAAAAAATTAAGAGTGATATTACTAGGAATAACAATGTATGTCAATAACTGATTAAGTGTTAAGGAATTTTAAATGTTTGACTTTTTTTTTAATTCTACTCAGCAGAGGAATTAGCTTACCAAAACCAATGGTGGTGAAAGGAGATATAGGATTCTAGGTATCAATGCTGAAGATTTAATTACTTATGACTTGGGAAGCATCGTGAATTTCTGTCAGCTTTTTCAGAGTTGTCTTCTGTCAAATAGGGTTGTTACAAAGCAGATGAGGTAAAAACTGGGAACTTATATTTAAAATAAGAGCTCTTCATATGACTTATGTAACTGAGAAACTCAATTACTCTTTCCTCTTCAATGCATCAAGAAATCCAAGCAGAAGAAAATTCACTTAATAACTTGCTAATGTAAGATAACACT